>APFE030568722.1:0-10561 GCA_000404065.3 Pinus taeda
CTTTACAGGGGTACGCACCCATCCTTTGGCTTACAGAGCGTACAAGTACGCAGGTACAGTGTGTTTGGAGTGCGTACACGCAGGCAAGGTAGACAGAACCTGCGTACCCACAGATAAACATGTTTTTAAGTGACTTTCTCTCTTTTTGAAGTTTGACATGAAGAGCAGAGGTATGAGGCTTGGCAAGGAGGATAATATGACTATTGATGGAGCCATATTAACTGCAGATAGTCATGGTGACAAATTTTAGTGTAACAGGTTATACAATTGAAATTCAAATTAGCAATACATACTTCAAGATTGACAAATGGCGTTCTACAGTTTGCAGCTCAAGTATGCCTTGGAAGAGAGTTCGAATTATATAGCCTAGAAGGACAAAATGGAGGTTGTGCTGGAGGATAATGGCTTGAAGGAATTCATTGATCAAGACATTCCTAATCCAGCAACATTGGATGCACGTAATCTTGCTAAATGGAATAAGTGTGTGGCGAAGGTGAGGTAGATAATCCTTGAGGGAGTTTGAGATCACATTGTCTCGAGTTTCCATGGGAAGGAAACTCCATATGCTATGTGGAAAGAATTGACAGACCTATTCCAGAACAACTATGACCATAGGAAGTTGGCACTAAAAGACAAACTTCAAAAAATCAAGATGGAGAAAGGAGAGACCATTCTAAAATACTTCACCAAGTTCACTCATTGTTGAGATGATCTTGGAAGTGTTGGAATAACCATTGTCGAGGATGATGTGGTGAGCCTAGCTCTCTTAGGCCTTCCAAAGAGTTGGAATAACTATCATGACTCTGTCAATGGGAGGTAGAAGTTTCCATATTAGGAACGACTATGGTTGGATTTGATACAGGAGGAGATCAGAAGGAACATCAGAGATGGTTCCTCATTAAAGACTGATGATGATGAAAAATTTTCCTTAGCGAGTAAGGCAAGGAAAGGGGAAGGAAAGGGGTCCCATTCCAAATTTGGTTCTTTCCATAGAGGTAAGAAGAAATACATGATGAAAGTTAAGTGCTTTCATTGTCACAAGCTAGGCCATTTTTCTACAAATTGTCCACTCAAGAAGTCCAAGAAGAAGTCCTCGGGAGGAGCGGCGGGTGAGGATTTGGCCTCTCAATTCGAATTGGACTTTACTCTCATTGCATGCATGGTTTCATCAATGATGGGTAGTGTATGTGACCTTGACAGAGGATCTTCATTCCACATGATTGGTGACAAGGAGTTTTTTAGTGACCTGGATGAGAAGGATCTCCATATGCATATCGAGATAGTTGACGACAGGGGGTATAGTGCTACCGGATTGGGCATGGCTGCTTTTCAGAGGGAGGAGGGTGCTCCTCTCACCTTGAGAGATGTTATGTATGTGCCTGGGTTGAAGATCAAGAACTTAGTATCGGTCGTCATGCTTGAGGATAGAGGCTGTGATGTGATTTTATCGAAAGGAAAGGCATTCCTTCGACAAATAGCCACATACCAAGTAAAGACGATATGGATTTAAGTCAAGAATCTCTATAAGTTGGAGGTAGAGGATTGTGCTTCTTTTAGCATGAAAGTAGAGAAGTCACAAAGCCGAGATGTTGGCGAGTTGTGGCACAGGCGATGGGGTCACTTGCATCATGGGGCTTTAAAAATCATGTAGCATCTCTACTGGTCTTCCCAAAGGTACGCTACAAAAAGTTGATACATGCAAGGGGTACAATTTGGGAAGATACACCCAGGCTTCCTTTCACGACATAGATAGTCGAGCGGAGGTGATTCTAGAATGAGTCCATTCAAATGTGTGTGGACCATTCTCGACAACATCCAAAACCAAACATAGGTATTATGCTATATTTGTTGATGAAGTTTCTCGTAAATGATGGATATTTTTCATGCAGAAGAGGAATCAAACTATCACAATTTTTTTTGAATTTAAAGTATTGGTTGAGAAAGAATCTGGCAAGAGGGTTAAATCTCTAAGGAGTGATAATGGTAGTGAGTATGTCTCAAGTGTGTTTAACAACTTATGTGTAGGAAACGGGATTAAACAGGAATTGAGGCACCCCATAACCCACAACAAAATGGGGTGGTTGAGAGGAAGAAAAAATTATTGTAGGGGAATCATGGGCAATGTTGCATGATCAGGGCCTATCATTACACTTGTGGAATGAGGCATGCAACACAAAGGTTTATTTGTAGAACTGTAGCCCACATCAAATACTTGGGATGAAGGCACCAGAGGAGGCTTATTTTGGTAAGATACTAGATGTTGGTCATTTTAAGATTTTTGGGTCATTGGTATATTTCCTTGTGACCAAAGATGAACGGAAGAATCTTAAGTCAACAGTAGAGTTGGAGATATTTGTGGGGTACATTGATACACCTCACAACTATCAGGTGTACTTTCTGATGAGAAGTATGACAATGGTTCGCAGGGATGTCAGATTCAATGAGGAGAAGGTCATGCGAGTTTCCCTTGAGAGGGAGCTTAAGCTACATGCGATTGAGGATATTTTAGCTCCTAAGGTTAAGGAGCCTCAGATTGATGTGGAGCAGCCACATGTAGAGGATTTGGGAGTGGAGGAAACCACTTAGGTAGAGTCTTCCAGAGATGGGATAAATCACACTAGAGAGGCTGACAGGTTATTGCATGATGCACGAGAGAATGTGGGAGCACCCACATCTCAACATAGGTAGAGGAGGTCGCCTGAGAGGTACACTAGATACATGGCTCTTATGAGTGGATGTGTTGAGATGGAGCCATCTTCCTTTGAGGAAGCAGTGCAACAGTCGATCTGGGTTGATGCGATGGTGGAGGAGTATGACTGCATAGTTCGTAAAAGTTTTTGGGTTGTGGTCCCAAGACCATAGGACAACTCAGTGGTGAGCTCCCAATGGCTTTACAAGGTAAAGAAAGTTGTAGATTGTAGTGTGGAGAAGCATAAGGCCAGTTTTGTGCCTTGTGGCTTTTCATAGGAAAAGGGGATTGACTATGATGAGATATTTTCTCCTATTGCATGGTACTCATCAATCAGATCTATATTGGCACTATCAATGCAGATGGGTTGGAACATACATCAGATGGATTTAAAGACAACCTTCCTTAATGACATGATTGAGGAGGAGGTGTACATAAAGAAGCCTGAAGTTTTGATACCTTCAATTGTCAGCCACATATGTGTTGGCTCAAGAGGGCATTGTATGGGATGAAGCAAGCACCCCGTACTTGGTACACCAGGACAGATAGCTACTTCATTGGATTGGGCTTCACCAAGAGTGAAGTAGATGCAAACTTATACCACATAGTGGTAGAAGGTAAATTTTTTATCATTTTTTTATATGTGAATGATTTGATTTTGACATGTGATAATCAACTGATCAAGTCTTGCAAGGAGGATCTTGCAAGAGCATTTGAGATGAAGGACATGGGGCTCATGCATTACTTTATTGCCATGGAAGTATGCAATATGATGGGGAACTATTTGTGTCTCAGGGAAAGTATGCCAATGAGGTACTCAGGAGGTTCCGCATGGAGATAAGCAAACCCATTGAGACTCCTCTAGCAGGTAACTGGAGGAAGTAGGATGCTACTTCAGGGGAGGTAGTGGAAGTTACTATTTACAGGGAACTTGTGGATTCACTCATGTATATGGTGAACACATGACCGAATATGTGCTATGTAGTTAACCATATTAGTCAAGCGATGGCTAGGCCTACCAATGTATATTAGAAGGCGATGAAACATGTGTTGAGATACCTCAAGGGCAGTGCTCAGTAAGGATTGTGGTACATACAAATAGAGGAAGTGAAGCTTCAAGGCTTCATCGATGAATATTGGGCAGGGAGTCCATCTGACAGAAAGAACACATCAGGAGAGATCTTCAGTATTGGGATAGTAGCAGTTTCTTAGTACAACAGGACACAGAGATCGGTTTCGCTCAGTTCAACAGAGATAGAGCAAGTCAAGCAACATGTGAGGGCATCTGGATGAGGAAGTTTTTGGTTGGTTTGTTTGGTCGGAAGTGTTATGAAACCAACTCACAAAAAGATAGAAAAGAGAGATAAATGCCTTAGAATTCAACCTCTTCGAGGGGGAAACCTCCTTTACATTACACAAATGAAAAATTCTTCGATGATTCAAATAAAAAAACCTCCTTTCTATGTATAAGAGTCTAAGGAGTCACAATATAACCCAGACGACCTAACAATAATAATATAAAGCCAAAAAAATAACAATAGAGGGATTCTATGGGGCACAGTAATAAAAATATGGAGACAATAGGGGCACCACAATATTAATAAGGGATACAAATACCATAGTAATGGGGTAATCACTAGTATTATAGGGACCTAACATGCCCCTCTCCTTAAAAAAAAGTGTTGTCCTCAACGCTTGGGTAGTTATGGATGCTTCTGTATAAAATTCTAATCCTCCCATGTGGAATCTTTAGCGGATAAGTTCTTCCACTTGATGATATACTCCGAGATTGATCGATTTTGTAGCTATCGAGTTCTTGTTTCTGTGACCGCTTCCGGTTCCAATATAATTTTTCCTTCCTCATCAAGTTCTGGAAATATTGTTTGAATTGGGAGCTTGTCGCCTATAACCTTCTTCAAACATGAAACATGGAAAGCTGGGTGCACTTGAGAGACTGCAGGAAGCCCCAATTTATATGCCATAGTACCAATCTTTTGCAACACCTTGTATGGACCATAATACTTTGGTGATAATTTATTATCCTTCTTAGTTTGCTTGAGGGACATTTGTTTATATGGTTGTAGCCATAGGAATACCCAATCACCTACATCAAAACTTCTTTCACTGCAACGTTGATATGCCTGTTGTTTCATTCTATTTTGTGCCAACACGAGGTTATCCTTTAAGAGTTGGAGGACTTGTTGTTGATGTTCGATGTGATGTTCGATTGCTTGAACCTTAGAATTTTCTCTTAAATATGATGTGATGGATGGTGGTTGATATCCATAAAGTGCCATAAATGGGGTCATTTTTGTTGCTGTATGGAAGGAAGTGTTATACAACCATTCAGCCAGAGGCAACCATTTGACCCATTGTGTCTGTTTATCAGATACAAAGCAACGAACATTTGTTTACTATCTCAGTTTGCCCGTCAGATTGAGGATGATAAGATGAGCAATGAGCTAACTGAGTACCAAGACAAGAAAATAATTTTGTCCCAAAATTTCCAATGAAAATGGGATCTTTGTCACTTACAATAATCTTTGGGTTTCCATGCAGCTTTTGAATTGTTTCCATAAATGCAGTGGAAACTGTACTGGCTTTAAATGGATGTGATAATACACAAAAGTGTACATACTTGGTAAGTTTGTAAAATACCACCATGATGACACTTTTTCCCTCAAACTTGGGTAAATTTGTAATAAAATCCATTGAAACATCTGGGTCTTAAAGGCATACTCTAGAGATGAGTTTTCATTTCTACTCAATCTCTGCTCATGTGTCATCAGTGATGCATGTATTTCATCAACTGAGAAGTTTGTAAGATCCTTTGTCTCTTCTATGGTGGTGACAATCACATCAAACCTTGAGGGTAGGATCCTCAATAGTTTCTCCACAATCCTCCTTTCTTCAAGAATCTCTCCATGAGACCTTATCTGTGTGACCAGGCCAATCACATGTGTGAAGAATGAGTCAATATTATATGACTCTTTCATGCAGAGAGTCTCAAAATCTCTCCTCAGCAACTGTAGTTTTGTTGTCTTCACTTTCTCCATGCCTTGATAGGCTATCTTAAGAGTTTTCCATGCTTCTTTGAATCTCTTGGTTGCTGTTATCCTTGGAAACACACTCTCATGCACTGCTTGATACAAAAAGTAGAGGGCTTTAGAATCATTCTTCTTATTGCTCTTCAACAGTTCTTTCTTTTCCTGAGTCAAATTATTAAAATCATCTTCATCTGTTGGTTCTTCAAAACCATCCTCAACAAATTCCCATAAGTCTTCGGAATCAAGAAAAGCTCTCATAGTTATTGCCCAATAGTCATAGTTTTTCCCATTAAATTGTGGGAGCTGAGTATTAAAGATACCCATGCTAGTGTTGGCTCCAGTCATACTTGCACTCTTAACTATGCTTCAAAATACTTAACTGTGTATTTAAAATAGCTGACTGTCCTCAATAGTAACACAAAAAACTAACTTGAGAAATACCTTGGATTCTTTCTTGACTAAGTCTTCACACTACTGGAGAAGCTACTGCAACAAGAAATCCTTCCTTCAGCTTCTTTGACACCTTCAGCTTCTTTGAAACCTTCAAAGAGCCTGGACAAGCTTTGATACCATCATGCGAATTTTTGATAATTCCAGAACAAAAACGAACAGAGAATAATGCTCTGTTTCTTAACACAGAGAAACTAAAAATTGTTTTTTGAAGATAGAGTTTCACATATGCACACAAAAAAACTTGTATTCATTAACAATATTGACTGTTACAAAAAAAAGGTCTTCCTCTAACAGAGGGATTACCACAAGAACGCTTCAGATGCAGTTCCAAAAAAAAAATTCACTCTGTCTCTGCTTGAAAAATTAACACTGTTGTGTGTAATTCTTCTTTTTTTTCGTACATTAACGTTGCTGCGTATTACATTACATTTTTAAACAAAAAAATACATGACATTACGTTTTACTTGTGCCGTAAGTAAAACTACTCCCGTGAATTAAAAACAATAAAAATAAATTCTTCACCTACATTTACCAACCGCAGTAAATTTTCATTAATTACTTCACTAATAAATGGTGGCTCGTTGATAAGGTATGCAACCAATTAGTCCTATGTTTGCCACCAATGTCTTTCGAGCATCAAGATTGTACAGTCTAGTCAACTAAGGTCTGTACGAATGGATGGGACTCTGTACGAATTCTTCAGGAGTAACTTGTTTCCTCCCTGTGACATTCCTTTCGTTCCAAGCATGGAGATCAACTTTTCTCTGGTATTATCAAAGTTGTCAATCTGTGCATCCATTGAAGGCTTGCCAATCCAATCGAACGGTTGTCGGCAAAATCGCACAACCCTTTCTTACAAAACTTTACGCGTCGGGGAAAATAGTTTTGGCAAACCGCTCCGGGCACGTGTTGGCTGATGGATGTGATCGCTGCCCTCGGAGAATTACCACCATTCGGTAAAAAGCGGTGCGGGGGAACTGGCGGTTTTGACGCTGTAGTTGAAAGTAATATTTCAACAAATCATTCATTGAATTACCATTTTGCTCATTTTCAAGAGCCTTCACCATTAAGCATGTAAAGCCAATTGCATCTTTTAGACCTTCATTAATCTATTCAAAGGAATTTTGAAGCCATTCTTCAATAAGCTTTATCTCGGCATCATAATCAGTTTTGGCATCTTCAAAATTTCTTGTCTTTTCAAATATAACTTGTAATTCATTTTCATAAAACAAACATAACATCCATCATCAAATTTTCCAAATTCCTCTTTAACATTAGTTCTTCCGTGGCTTTTCTCTGTGCAAAAGATCCACCATCATATTTGTCGGTTTCCTCACGGCTAGTGTTTTGCATCTAGATTTTAAATCTAGATCTACGATCTACTATCAATAATTTTCTGAGTGTTTGAATTATGTTCCAGCTCAACTTAGCTTTTTATGGCTTCACTAAATAGCGCTCCTGCTCCTGGTGCTGAATCTTGAGCTCCATCTCCACTATTTGTATAATTCAATTCACTACTTCCTTCACACTTCACATCACAGCAGGAAGGCAACGACCTACCCATAAGAAAGATCTAATGTAGATTCACGTGACTGTGTCACTCTTCTTTGACCTTCTGATGTTTCTTTTAATTCGAACAATGTTATCTGAACATCAAGTCTAGAACGACTTCACGCCACGAAGCACACAACGGGTCACCAAAATGGGTTATCAAATTCCCCTCACACTTGAACGCTGCTCTTCGGGCTCCTTAATGCACCAAAATCTCTTAGGGATCAAACAATGCTTCTTATGTTGCATACTACGTGCAATACAATACACAGGACAATGGAGTGTAGGAGCAAAATTCATGCAGGGGCGACACACAGCGAAGGATCGTCCAGATCTCGACTAATGCTGGCAGTAAAACAAGACTGCGACACATTAAGTGAATAAGAAATCACAAGCTTTAAATGTTGGGTTGTGTTATATTCTTTCCACGACTAACCTGCGTAGTGAACTAAGGGGTTAGAGGGGGGGTGGAGCCCCCCCTTCGTTGTGCCGATTGCGCAGCGGGCGGGTCACAGGGGGGCGGCAGCCCCCCTGTCCAAGGGATTTGAAGGGGGCGGTAGCCCCTTACGGGGTTCGGTAGCCCCCTAGGGGTTCGGGCAGCGGCAAAAAAAAATTGACCTATTAGGTTGGGAACCTACCTATGGTTATAAGAAGATTTCGGCGTAAATCACATTAGGTAAGACATTTTCCGACGCGTTTCGAACCAACTAGTGTGGTTCATCGTCAGGGCAAGTTGAGGAGACAGATCTAGTCCAACACTTTAAATAGTTCGATAAGAGATTCCAACAACTAAAACCAATTAACGTCTAATTTTGACCCAAGGACCTTATTACCTTATTATTATTCTAATTAATATTATTATTCCCAATATTTATTATTTTATTAGTAGAAATCAGTTAAATTAGGTAAAAAATAAAATAGATTAATAGTTTATTTATTTAAGTTCATAAAAATAATTATATATAAAACCCTTTAACCATAATATTAATTACTATCCTTCTGGAACAAAGATAAATTAGGTAAAAAATCCCCTATTTACTTAAGGTTAGTTTTAAAAATAATTTTGCTACAATATTTAATTATATAAATACAACAACAATCAATGGAGAAAATTTGACCCAAAGACCTTATTACCTTATTATTATTCTAATTAATATTATTATTTCCAATATTTATTATTATATTAGTAGAAATCAGTTAAACTAGGTAAAAAATAAAATAGATTAATATTTTATTTATTTAAGTTCATAAAATTAATTATATATAAAACCCTTTAACCAAAATATTAACTACTATCCTTCTGGAACAAAGATAAATTAGGTAAAAAATCCCCTATTTACTTAAGGTTAGTTTTAAAAATAATTTTGCTACAATATTTAATTATATAAATACAACAACAATCAATGGAGAAAAGTCAAAATCGGAAAAAAGAGTTCTCATATATACTAACATAATGTATAGTAAAAAATAAATAATAAGAATGCACTAACAATATATACTAGTATAATATAATCAATATACCTATATTTTCTTAATATCTATTATTATAATTAAGGAATTAGGTGAATAAATACCCCAAAGAATTAGCCTAAAACCTTAATACTACTTATATACCAATAAGAAACGTATAATAAAAAATATATAATATATAAAAAAAAATAATGCATAGAGGTAACGAAAAGTAACCATTATGTATTCATAATAAAGATATATGTATAAATATACAAATAACTAAGTAAATAAAACATATATGAACAAATAATCCTAATAAATAAGGATTAAGGTAAATTAGGTAAAATTATTATTTAAATAAAATAAAACAATATATAATATATAAAGTACTATAAATCAAAAATCATACATAATATGAATGTCCCCTATTTACTTAAGGTTCGCTTAAAAATAATTTAATTATAAAATCTAAGTATATAAATAAAACTACAATCAATGGAGAAAAGTCAAAAGGGGAGAAAGGAGTTCGTGTATAAAAGAATATTACTATTTACTAATGTATAATAATACAACATAATGTATAGTAAAAATAAATAATAAGAACACACCATATATTAAAATCAATAATAATACTATATGCACTCTACATAAGCTCCTATTTCATACTAACCATATATACCAGTCTATATAATATAATCAATATACCTACATTTCCTTAATATTTATTATTATAATTAAGGAATTAGGAGAATAAAGACCCTAAAGAATTAGCCTAAAACCTTAATAAAATAAGTAATGTATAATAAAATTGTATAATATATAAAAATAATGCATAGAGGTAACAAAAAGTAACCATTATGCAATGATGACAAAAAATAAATATACAAGTCTAAACCCTATATCATCACATGGCATAGTAATTAAACTATTAACTTAGTAAATAAAATATATAAGAACAAATAAACCTAACTATTTGTAATAAATAAGAATTAAGGTAAATAAGGTAAAATTACTATTTAAATAAAATAAAACAATATATAATAAATAAAGTACTATAAATAAAAAATAATACATAATATGAATGTTATAATAATAGTAAAATATACATAAATAAATAAATAAATAAAACCATAAAAATATTCAATAAAAACACATAGATCAAGATGGAAAGGGAAGCCATTGAAATCGAAAGAAGGCCTATCAATCTCAACAAAGAGGATGGCTAGAAGATAAGTAGATCTTGGATCCCTCCCCTTTCGTCCTAGTTTCCTCTTTTTTTCGTCCCCTCTCCCATCTTCCCTTTCCATCTTGATCTATGTATTTTTATTGAATATTTTTATGGTTTTATTTATTTATTTATATTTTACTA
>APFE030568729.1:0-48646 GCA_000404065.3 Pinus taeda
ATAAACCCATGGTCTTCCTAGCAAAATGTTGTAGTCAAGAGGTCTGTCAACAACCTCAACTTCAACAATTACTACTTTTCCTCCTAGTTCAATTTGCAGATTACTCAATATCCCACAAGGTGTATATGTGTGATCATCAAAAGATTTTATCGTTGTTGATGAACGTGGCAAAGGCGGTGAGCCAAGTGTTTTCCAGCAACTCATAGACATTATACAAGTAGATGCCTCCTCGTCAATAATGGTTTGATGAACAAGTTTATTTAAGGCATTTACTTGAATCAAGAATTATAATTGCATTGGTAACTATAGCGTATAACCTGCATGGTTGAAAACCATAAGATTGGAATCAATTGGATCGATTCCACCAATTGTTGACAACAAAGCCTACTTTTGGGAGGGACAGTTTTGAAGTACCTTGAGCATAGACATAGCGATAGGTGATTGAGCCAAATCTTCTACTATGTTATAATTCTTGTAGCTCGAGCTCGAGGGTTAAATGTTGATTTATGTACAACTCCCTTAGGCAGTTTTATTGTTAACTCTGGTGCAATAGGTGGTGGAAAAGGATCATTCGAAGTTGAAGTCAAAGGGTTAGGTTGATCAGCTTGACTATTTGACAATGATGATTTATTTCCATAATGTATACTTCATGTTGACACCAAAACATCATCTTTCAACTTAGAGGCGGATAGCCTAAGCACTTGGGAAGTGGAAGCATCGTCTGTAGCAACCATATTTGTCTCCAGTTTTGGAAAAGGATGAGTCAATACCACGGATGTATTAGAAGTCTTCAGAAGGTTTGAGAATTCAGAGCTATGAGGACAACCTCGCATAAAATGCTCATCGTTTTAGATCAAACATGGGTAGCGAGGTTTCCTAGCCGAAGGAGAGGAATCAAATGATTTCTCTTGAGGGAAATTATTTTGTTTCTTCTTGTTCTTCCCCTTCTTCTTACTTCCTGGTTGATTTTTATTCTTGCGCTTATCAGATGCCATGGCATTGATTACAAAAGTAAGAGTTTTATTAGGTGCATTTGTAGTTTGATTGGAAATGGCAAGTGTTTGACCAGATGGTCTATCTACCCTTTGTGTGCTCAAAGAACAAATCACACCATCATCAGCATGAGAGTCCTTACTCGATGGTGGAGGAGGAGTAGTGAAAGCTAGTTGGGGTGCATTCGAGATCTTGTCGTAGAGTGTGTTAGACTGTGTATAAATCAAGTCAAAATATTAGGCATGAGAAATTACTTGCTCTTCTGTGACAACTTCACCTTTCGCCACATTATCAGTGATAGATGGTAGCAAGGACTTTATAAACCACTAATCCAAACACTGATCAAGAACATAAGTTTTAACCATTCGACAATGAAGACGCCACTCATGAATATGATCAGAGATATGAGTAGTAGTAGTCTGTTTAAATTTGGTTAATAGTTCCATTACAATCTCATATCATATGGGTAATTGGAAGTGGGTTAAAAATGTGGTAGCTAAGGTAGTGAAGTTATAAAAAGAATCTCGTGGTAATTTGATGTACCATCTTGCAGCCGGACCAGTTAGCGTTCTTTGGAAAAGACGTAGTCTAACATAATCATCATTCAAGGAGTTTGATGAACACCATAAATGAAAATTCATGACATGGTGGGACGGGTCTTCTCCAGGGTTTCCATTGAATTTTGGAATATTGGAAGGTAAATTATGAGGAATCAGCGGCCACCAAGGTGCATGATGAATTGGGTCATTGTTGAGCTGGTTTAGATGTGGTAATTCAACTATCACAATCAAAGGCAACTGCCTATTGAGGTCATGTTGAACATATCCAAGGTAAGATGGGATTGTTTGGGAAATAGGCCTTTGCATACAAGCATAAGGAATATGCTACTGGTAACCTTGATAAGGGTAAGTTTGTTGAGAAAATTTGGCATAAGGTTGTTGTTGAACACCAGGACACATTTGGTGTTGTCCAAACCTAGCATAGTCTTGCTGGCCAAGACCTGGATAAACTTGTTGCTGACCAAACCTAGCATAAGCTTGCAGTCCAAGTCCATGTTGAGGTTGGTATTACTGGAATTTCTATTGTTGATATTAGGGCTACCAAGGCTGTTGAATTGACTATTGTTGTTGTTGATACAAATATTGTTGATTTAACTAGGTTGACTAGGTTGTGAATACACTAAACTAGTGTAAGTCTGAGTCATTCTAGTAAAAGGTAAACTAGCCTAAAGTTGTTGGACTTCATACACAAGTGGTTGTTGTAAAACTTCCTGAGAAGGCTAGATCTGTATACCTGAAACTTGGGGGTCTGAGGTTGAAGGGCCATCTTGCACAGGTTGAGATACAACAATTTGAGCTTGTGACTATAGTACAACTGTAACAACATGTGTTGTAGGTATAGATGAGATAGATTGCATAGTTTTTTATGGACACACAAGCCTAGGTTGAATGGGCATGGTTGGCTGCCACTGAAAAACAGTCATTCCAGGCTGACCTAAAGACGATGACATACCAACGTATGGTTTCCCACCAGAAAATGGAGGATAAGGAGAATATGCATATTGTTATCCATATGGGGGTAGTCCAATGTTGAGTGGATACATAGGATGGTAACCAGATGAACCAGCTTGATATGAACTTGATGGGTCCAGATGTTCAGTACCCGTAAATGAGGAACCAAATAAAATTCCAGTAGAGGACATTGGTGAAGACCAAGGGCTAGAAGCAACACCTGAGTGGGTTCCTGATAAATATTGGTAACTCAATGAGATGGACGGAACACCATATAAGTGTGACTTAGGTGTCATAATAAACATCGAAGAGGTTGCAACAGAAGATTCTGTCGTAGCCATAACAGATGGTATGGTCTGGGATGTTGAGTTTGCCATAGTCAAATGTCCAAATAAGTTTCCTAGTGAATCAACGGGTGTCTAAAATTAATCAATATAAAAAGGAGCATTGAAATGAGGAGTATGGGGATATAGATAAAGACGAGTTCCAAAATGGAATGGAGTTCTGGGTGATTCTACTACAAGTATCTCTTCTATCGAAATCAAACTAGGTGGAAGAATTTCACTATCTCGTCCATAATAGATTTATGGTATTTGTTGTTGACATAAAGAGGAATTCTCGATAGTTATGAATGTCTAAGGATGTATCGGTCGATCTTCTTCTGGTAAGGTAAGAAATTATGATTGTTCAACCTCAAGATCCAAATGTTCTAGTAAAAGAACAAGTTTAGGTTGGACTTCGTGAACTTTTGGTTCAGAAGTAACTTCTAATTGAACAGTGATGGGTTCAGGATCCACTTCTAGTTGAACTGATTCAGATTCAGAAGTAATTTATTGTTGAACAATGTCAGAATGAGAATCAACTTGTTGTTAAACAACTTGGATTACCGTTTCACTAGATTTAGTTCTAGTTTCCTCTGGTAATTATGGAGATTCCACTTCAGTAACAGATGTACCAGTAGCTAGGGTCATAGTACTTACTGGGATAGGTGTTTCTGGTAATTCAGATGAATAACCATAGGCTTGTGAAGTACTGGATCCAGTAAAATGAGATCGCTTTGACTAAATAGGTGTAGCTTCAGGTAGTAAGGTAGTTTACTCGCTACTCTCTGCAAATGACAGGGTAAGGGTTGATTTTCCTCCACGTTTGTTGATTGATTTTTTTACAAAAAAGAAATAAACAAAAAGGGATAAACTAGGAAAAATGTTTACCAAGCAACTATGAACTACAAAATACCTCCTGGCGAACCAAGAAGTATAGGCAGACAATCTCCCCAAATGCTATGTTCGGTGTATCGCAATTTAAAAGGCGGCCGACTCGGTTACCTAAGGATGGATAGGGACCTAGTGTTTTCCTCCCATATATACCTGAAAGTACATGGAGGCCCAATCCATAGTAGCATTGTCTAATGCAAAACCGCTCAATGAGAGCATTCCCATATACTTTACATACTGTAACACTGCCCTATATACCTAATGGTACATGGACAAGCTACGATATAGTCACGTACATGGAATGAGGTATCACACTCAGAATGTATCCCGAACAAGTTAGTGATAGTTGTTATTTTTTACAATGCCAGAGCACGTCTTTATCCTAGAACCTCTAAATGTTTTGCATTAGATGACAATGCTCCATTAGGTTAATTGATGTTAATTTCAAGTTGATCTTGATTAAGAATTTGCCTTTCAAGGTTCACCACGTGATGTATTTTCAATTCCTAGAATGCAACTAATATGATAAGCATTCTTTTCATTCAATTTTGACAATGAAAACCATAGCTAGTAGGGATAGAGAAATTAGATTCTTGTAATCAAAGAAAAAAGAACACTTCTAATGAAATTTCCCTAAACTATTCCTATAAGCACACACAAACTCTTTTAATTCACAATGAATTTTTTTCTTTTCAATTACCTTAATGTTGTGATGAACAAAAGGAAACTAATGCACATACAACCAATCAATTGTTTTGCAAGAAAAAAGACTTTATGATAGTTCTGTTTGGATTCGAAAGAAAAGAAGACTTTTATGACACTTTCTTTTGAACAAATATTAACCAACTATAAACCAACTTTGACAATGGATCGATAGTGATAAAGAAATCATTCAAGAAACACTAATCAACCAAGGACAAAGTAGGGTTAGCAAAGGAAACACAAATTGATTTCATATACACAAGCATCATTGACCTTTCAGAAAGAAAAACAGAAGGAAATTTGCAAAAAAAATCAACTCAAAGGATGGATTTTGTCCAAAGGAAGATCAACGTAGCCTTGAGTGGGAGATAGTGCACTTTAGAGCACTGCCCTCAAGCCAAGGGTGCTCTGCAATGCTCTGTCTCTAGACCAAGCCTGCGCTGGTGCCAGAGAGGCTATCCTAGGGGCTTACAAGTAAAAATTTTACCAAAAAACACTTCAAAAGGCTGAAAGAAGATCAATGGAAGAAACTAAGGTCTACTAGAGTGTACTAGGATGAAGATAAACTACTCAAAATGATGATCGTTCCCCAATATGGTCGCCAATTTGTTATGAGGAATTTGGTATCTGCAGATAAATACTAATTCCCTAGGTAGGTAGCTATACCTAGAACACTAGATTTAAAGCATTTATCCTTTTCCTAAAACGATAAATAACACAAAGGGATTCAAAGGACCTACTTGTTCTTTCGCTTTCCTTTTGTCTACTTTGTTTGACTCCCATCACTCCTTCTCAAACTTAACTCACTCAAAAAGTACTTGCAAGCATAAACAAAAGGTAGACAACCAATCAAAGCAAGAGATCTATCGAATACAAGTAAATGGAATCAGATATATTCACACATATAAACATCATATATCAAGATAAGCATATGGAAAAATGTGTAAACAACTTTATTAAGTAGAAGGAAGAATTACAACCATGAAGTTAGATCCGTTTTCACTCTTCTATCTTGGGTTCCAACCAACATCACATCAATAGCACAACACTCTGATAGCATAACAACACTTTCTTATACTCTCAATTCTCACACCAACAGTATCTCCTTACAAATTCTCAAAGTCCAGCCCCTGAACACTTAGATGAGTGCTCAATTTATAGGCAAATGGAGGAGGTTTGTTCATAAATGATGGTATTGAATGGCCTTCCAAACTTAGAGTTAGTTTCCATTGTGGAAGGGATGAGAGGATAGGAGGTTACTTAACTCATTCCCTATCCAATTTGAAGCTCATAGGAGATGATAAGTGTGGGAATCTTCTAGATGGCTCCATAAGATAAGAATATTCCCAAAACCCTATGTGAATTTTTCTCAATCTTGCCCAGCGTAGGTTAAAGTGGGCCTAGGTGCTTTGCAGAGCACCTTGACATGGGCCTACTTGCACTGAAGCACACGTACCCCTATCTAAGGCTACGCTGGTCCCTCAAGGAGGAAATTTTGGAGGGTTTTAGGCCAAAGAACTCTCAGGGAAGGAGGCATTCAAAAGGATGACTTGTCTAGGGCATTTAGCAACTAAATTAGGGTTTTATGAGCTCTAATGATATTGATATGAATGATGGGAGTGATCTGCCCAAATGTATCTATAACACTTGTAGTCTTGTCCTTGAGAAATAGAGGCTTCTTTAGTAGAATGGAGGCTGGAAACAAACACAGAGTACATTGGTCCCAACTTAGTAAGAATGGAATAGATAAGGCTACCATCTTATTTCTTAACCTTAACACCTTCCAAGTGAAGTCTAAGGGTCTTGAACTTGGACAAAAAATATTCAATGGAAGAAAAATTATTCAGGTCCAACGTAAGCAACTCATTTTCAAGTTTATGGGCTCTAATTTCATTTTTAATTCCAGAAACTTTAGTGAGTTGTTTCATTAAGGGTATCAAGTTCTGTAATATGGAATCTAAGGTCTTAAGAAATAGACATCCCTATCAACCCACATGCTTGATCTTGCCTATTTTCCCATTTGGATGCCTTATCTTCATCTTTAGGTTTAGTTTCTTGGCCTGAGGCTATTCTGTAAATACCTTTACTTCTAAGTAAATCCACAATGTAGGACCACCATTGAAAGTAGTTGGTGTTGTCAAGAATAAATTTTCATGTAATTTCCATTTAAAAAAAAACTGAAGATGTAGATGCTAAAACTAACTGTTCTAATGGAAATATCTCTAAAAATTAGGTCGATAAAAAAAAAAAAAAACAGCTCTAAAAATGGCTTCGAGATGAAGAAGTTATGGATTTTTGAAGAAACATTGTTGAAGATGCCAACGAAGTGTGCGAATGTGCGAAAGTGAATGATAATGTTATATTTAAACCCCTCCCTCCCCACCCCCCCCCTCTTTCCAAACTTAATCTAATTAGCTCACTTAAAAAAAAAAATTATGTGACCCAATTTTATAAATAAGTGAAAGTCACTTTTACAATGGTACTTTATGAGCTCTGATACCATGTAGGAATTTACAAGGTAAGTTCCTCAGATAGAACACCAAAGGACACTGCTAATAAATAGATCACAGATCAATACACCAGTGTTCTTAACATGGTTAAAACCCTCAAAGAGGAAATAGTCCACGACCTGAGCCAATGTGGCCACTTCAGGCAATTTATTAATGTAAAAGAAAGAAAATTTACATAAGATTCTCTCATAAACGGTCACCTTACAAATGACCCTCCATGCTCTTTAAATAGAGATCATGGACCAATCGGGTGTTAATCCATGGATCAAGTGTCAGCAATACTAAGGAGAGAATAAGCCATCAGATCACTACATATTGTGATTGTCAGAATATAAGTTACAAAAGTTCACAGTAAAGAAACACACTGTACCTAAATCTACACTAGACCAAGTTATACTTAACTATTTTCTATGTGTCGAAATATCCTAATAGAATTTAAAAAAAGAGCTTTGATTTTGGCTATATATTTATCCTCTCAAGGCACTCTACTCAAATACATTGGAGGATTGCATAGTTATTTGAGACACACAATTCTCATGTTTAACCGTACAAAACTAGATGAAGTTTTTGTATAGGCAACTCATTTAGAAGCAAGAGGGAAGAATGTTCCTCAAGAGGGAAGAAAACATCCATTTAAGAGTGGAGACAAAGGAAAGGGGAAATTCAAAGGAAAAGGAAAAAGGAGTGCTTAAGTAAAAAAGGACAGAGAAATGTTCGCATGTAAACATTGTTCAAAAGAAGGCCATGATGAAGATCACTATTGGAAACTTCATCCTAAAATGAGACCCAAAAAGTTTAACGAAAAAGGGGAAAAAAGACTGCTCCAACTACACAACATGATTTAGGATCCGATTCCGGGGATGAAGCAAATATCACATCCATGGGATTTAAAGGTATGGACTCTATTGCAAGTACTAGTTCTTCAATTAGCCTCAATGAAACTCAATGTGAAAAAGAAAGAACAGAGATTTTCCACATTAGAGTCATTTCAAAACATACCAAGATAGATACATTATTTTATAGTGGATCACAAGAAAAAATTATTTCTAAATACATTGTTAAGAAATTTAATTTGGAAACAACTCCTCATCATAAACCATATCCTTTAGGTTGGATATGTGACAATTTAAAATTGCATGTGAAAAAAAGGTGTAAACTAACATTTTCCATCACTGCAAACTTTATATATGAGGTAGAGCTTGATGTCATTCCACTTGACATTTGTGGTATTGTTTTGGGAAGTTCATATCTATATGATAAGAGAGACATCTTTCATCACCATGAGAACAAATACCACTTGTTTAAATTTGGGGTTGAGTATATTGATAAAGAACATAGCAAGAAGTTGAATTTATCACTTGTGAATGTTGAAAAAATGAAAAGGCTTGTTAATGCTAGTAAGAACTTTGTACTCTTGATGATTAAACCAAAATAGAATGTTGAAAATGAAGCCTTCCGAGGATGTGATGCAAAGTTAAAATCTGATTTGTATGAGGTTGTTAACATCTATGATGAGATGTTTCAGGAACCTAAAGGATTGCCTCCTAAAAGAGGAACCCAACATGAGATCCAATTGCAGCAACATTTTCCTCTTCCAAACATTGGCATGTATAGGATATTTGTCATGGAGAATGCAGAAATCAAAAGAAAAATCCAAGAGTTTCTTGACAAAGGGGTAATTAGACCAAGCACATCGTCATGCGCGTCACCAATTGTTTTAGTACCAAAGAAATATGGTACATGCTGTATGTGTGTATATTACAAAGATTTGAACAAGATTACAGTAAAGAATCATTACCCTCTTCCTCAAATTGATGATTTTATTGATCAGTTGAAAGATATTGTGTATTCCACTAAGTTGGACTTGAGAAGTGGGTATCATCAAATTAGGATTGTTGAAGGAGACATATGGAGGAAAACCTTCAAAACAAAGCAAGGTTTGTTTGAATGGTTAGTTATTCCTTTCGAACTTTATAATGCTCCTGCAACATTCATGAGAGTTATGAATGATGCCTTAAGGCCTTTTATTGATGATTTTGTAATTTTATACTTAAATGAAATATTCATATTTAGTAAAACTCGTGAAGAATGTGTCAAGTGTGTTAGGAAAGTCCTAGATGTCTTGAAGAAATATATATATTTTTTTAAATATGTCTAAATGTGAGTTTGGAAAGACCTCATTATTGCATTTGGGACATATTTTTGGAGGGGGTGAATTGAAGATAGATCCCTCAAAGATTAAAGTCATTGTAGATTGGCCCAAGCCCAATAATGTAACTAAGGTTAGAATCTTTCTGGGAGCAACCCAATATTTTGAGAAAGTTCATTTCTATCTTTTCTTCAATTGCAACTCTATGACATGCCTTGAGAAGCATAAAGAAGGTTTTTTAGTGGGGAGGAAAGAAGTAGAAAGCCTTTGATGCATTGAAGGAAAGAATCAACACAATTCCATTTCTTGCACTTCTTGATTTAAGATAGTCATTTGAGATACAAAGATACAAGTGACTATGCCATGGGAGCGATATTGATGCAACATGGTAAGCCCATATGTTACCATTCTAAAACTTTTAATGGTGTAGTAGTTAACTATCCTACATATGAAAAGGAATTGTATGCATTGGTGCAAAGTGTAAAGAAGTGGAAACACTATTTGATGTGAAATGAAACTATCATTCACACTGATCATCAACCATTGCAATATTTGCAATCACAAACTAAGCTACAACAAGTGGGCATTTCAGATGAGTGGGTTTCTTGTAGAAATGCCACTTGGTGATAAGGTATAAGAAATGTATCTGAAACAAGGTTGTTGACATTCTTTCTACACAAATTGTTAGTGCTTTAGTTATTCTTAAGCATAATTATATTATGCCTAAGAGCTATGTTGAACAATATGCTTTAGATGATGAATTTAAAGATGTATATGCAACTTTGTGTCAAGGCAAGCAAGTAGAGGAATTGGATCATGTGCATGATCAAATTTTCTGCCATCTTGGAAAGATTTCCATTCCACGGGATGAAAGAGTCAACATCATAAGGGAAGCGCATACTTCTCTTATTATTAGCCATTTTGGTGTAGGAAAGACAATGGAATAATTAAAAAGGTATTGTTATTGGCCTAGAATGAATGAAAATGTGTCACGCTATGTATGAGGATGTTATTTATGTGATACAAGTAAGCCTAGCAATAGAATATTAGGATTCTATACTCCACTTCTAGTCCATTCCCATCCCTGGGAAAGTGTTTCTGTAGACATTGTAGGAGGACTGCCTATATATAAAAAAGATCATTATTATCTTTATGTTGTGGTAGATCATTTCAGCAAGATGTGTATTTTGATGCCTTGTAAGAAGAAAGTTACAACTGAACAAACTGTGTAAATGTTCTTTCAACATTTATGGGTACATTTTGGGTTGCCCAAATCCATTATTTATGATCGATATTATCAATTTTTCGAGAACTTTTGGTCAAGATTATGGGGACTCATGGAAACCAAGTTGAAAAGGAGTACAACATTCCATCCAAAAACCGATGGTCAGACAAAAGTGGTGAACAGAATGATAGTAGATATTTTATACTTTAAGCTTCTGTGGTAGTTTTTTAGAACAGTATGATCCAAATTATCCACAATACTATGTTCATTATGTCGACGTTTTGAACCCCAAAGGGGGTCCAACATCAGGATAGAAAATGAATGATAGATTATGAACGATAGATTGAGAGAAGAATCTTCTGACCAGAACAGATAAATAAAAAGCTAAAGTATGATAAATTCAAGCAGAAGCCGACTAATTTAATTCAAGTAGAAGCCGACTAATTTAAAGACTAACCTACATATACGATTCAAATTTCATTATTTTTAGTTTTAATTATTTTAATTTAATTATAATTTATTTTAATTGAATTGAATTCCTTATTTTAATTAACCTAATATGAATTTGTGAATAATAAAACTAATTAATTCTAATGAGATAACAAATGAATAAATAGATTTAAATAGATTAAATGTAATAAGTTTATTTTATAATGTATAAGTTATTTTGTATGATTAGTTTTTATTTTTATATTTTTGTATAATTAGTTTTTAATTTTAATTAGTATATAATTTTAATTTTAATTTTTCTTTCTTTTAATTCAGTAACCTAATTAAATATAATTAGTTTATTTCAATTTAAAATCAAATTTTTATTTTAACCTAATATGGATTACTAATTTGTTATTTTTTATTTTTATATATATAAATATAAGCCTATTTTATTTCTTTTTTACTGAAACAAATTAATTAATTAATTAATTAATGCATTAAATACTTAACTAGGAAAGTAATAAATGATTTGATTTGATTAAGATTAAATTATTTTATTCCTATTTTATTTTTATGATTTATAGATTAATTTCATTCATAGATAATTAAACCCTAAGTACTAACTAACAAAGAAATAAATTATTTAATTAACTTTATATTCATTAAATACAAATCGTTTATTTTAAAAATCCTATTGTCACTAGATATTTTTTTTATAATTTTGTTATATTCGTTTACTTCAATTTATTTATTATTTAGTAATCATCTATATTATCTTAAAATAATCTTAATAATTATTTATAATTACATCCAACATTCTTATAGCTGGGAAAAGCATTCATCGAGTCAAACATCTCCATTTGAGGCATGCTTTGGTTAATTACCAAAATCTCCTTTAGATTTTATCTTTGGGAAAGATGTTTCTATTGATAGTCATAGTGAGATTGATAAGGCCAAGTGATTCATTGAACACGTTTAATTGGTGCATCAAATGGTTCAAGAATAGTTGGAAAAGAGCTAAGCCAGGTACAAGACAAGGCATGATAAGCATTGTGCTGACTGCAGTGTTCAAGTTGGAGATGAATTTTGGCTTTACATTAGAAAATGTAGGCTTAAAGGATAAGGTAAAAATATGAAACCAACAAGGTATGGGCATTTTAAGCTTCTACAAAAGATTGATAACAATACATTTTGTTTAGATTTGCCTCCTTATATAAAAATGTATGCAGTTATTAATGTTGAGAAATTGAGATCATATGAGCCTCCTTTGATTGATGATCAAGGAGAGCAAGCTCACATTCCTTCAATAGAGAATTTCTCTCAAGAATTTCTTGAAGAATTGCAAGAGGATACTGTCCTTGACGGAAGAACAAGGACTTCAAAATGAGGGAATGTGGAGTACCTTCGTGTTCGTCTCAAAGGAAAAAAATCCAAGCAAAGATAAATGGATTGAGATTGAAAGGGTGAGGGAACTATACCCTCATCTATTTGTTGACTGAAAGTAATCTTTTGGAGGTCCAAAAGCTTCCAATGGGGAGGAGTGATCAAAGGGATCAATTTAGTGCTCAAAATTAAAAGTGTTCAAAAGTGATCAAAACATGTACCAGTACGTAGATCTTGGCGATCTCAATCCAACACAACTTGAATTGTTCAAAATTTATATTGTATGCTCCTAATATCATGTTATGATATAATTCCCAAACAGGTAAAAAAAAATCAGAATGATAGGGTGACTGTGCATTTTTGGGCCACTGGCACGCTACCACTTGGCCACTCTAGACTAGTCCAAAAGTTATGGAATTTGATTGGCTCAGATTTGTTTCTTTTAATATTGGTGGGTTTAAATTTTTTATAATATTTTGGGTTGATTGTGTAATTATTAGATGAATGGTGGGAGTTCACGTGGCCTCCGGGTGACAGTCTAAAATTTTGGTTGAGGGTCAAAGTAGCCCATAGGAATCGAACGCAGGACCAAGCACCAAGCAACAACAAGCTCTACCACTGTACCATGCATATGAGACTTAATTTGTGTTTACATATAGAAGCTAGACTAGGAAATGTAACCTAGGAGAGGGGTGAAATCCTTTATCTTCTTTGATTTTATGTGTTTATAATATGGTAACTTGTGTTGGCATTATGAGATAAGTGTTGTCCTTGATGGAAACTCATACAGGTGACAGATCATAGTACAACAAGCCAGTTGCAAAGATTGATGATCAGCCTCTTAGAATGGAAGAAAATAAGGGGTTCGCAGGTGCACCATTCAAAAGGTGCGGACCCACAGGCACGCTATTCACAAAGTGCGGATATGTTCGCAGGTCTCCCGCACAAAAGGTGCGAACCTAAAATGCACAGACTTTCATGAAGAGAAAAGCGCACGCACATGGAAAATCCTATGGTGGTACATGGTATTTAGCCTGACATGTTTGATCCTATTATTTTGGTCCGTGGTTTTGCATCTAAAGTATTGATCCAAGGTATTGGGTTCCTAGTATTGAATACCTATGGTTTTGGACCATGGTTTGAGTAAAGGCCTAGCCTATAAAAAGGAAAGGATATCATTTGGCTGAGGGACTCAGGTGTTGAATATCTCAAGAAGAAGAATATCTAAAATTATAGTGATCGGTTGGTGAGTGATAGCTAGATCTAAATCAAGGAGAAAAATGAGGATTACAAGTCGGATCTACTGATGGGTGAGATCTCCTCGGTGCACGATCAGATCTTTAGATCTGATAGTCTGCAGTATTCCTGAAGTCTGAAAATTGTCTATACCCACAGGACCGCAAGTGCAGACAAGGAACAGGTGCAGAGGTTCGCAGGCCGAGAAGCGTCGCAGGTGCGGAAGTGCGCAGACGAGCTGTGGCCATAGGTGTGGAAGTGCGCAGACAAGTTGTGGCCACAGGTGCGGAATTGCGCAGCTGACCAGAAGGTGCAGGTGCGGAAGTGCGCAACTTACCAGAAGGTGCAGATGCTGAGGTGTGCAGGTGAGCAGTAGGCGCTGGTGCAAAAGTGCGCAGGTCCGACACAGCAGAAGTGCAGACATCTGCAAGATTCTATTGGCTAAGTTGCAGACTCTACTTGAGATATGTTTTAGCTGTTTTATCTATTACTGTTGTGTTCAAGGTTCAAATTTGTTTGCTGTATTGGTTCAGTTTGTGCACAAGGAAGTTGGTTGATTGCAGATCTATTTAATACTTGATGGATTGAGATCTTAAGGATTGGAATGTTTGTCATTATCTGGTTTGATAGACTAGATCTTAAGTATTAACGTATGTTTATGTATGGTATGATTTGGGTATGAAAAATGTATGAAACAACTGCAAGTTATAAGGAATTATTTGCAAGTTGGTTTTGGTGAAAGTATTGTTTCAGTATTGGGTGATTGTGTGCCTCAATGATATAGATGGGTCCAGTATGAAAATTGGATGAAACGTGGCCTTTCAGATTATGGTGTTGTGCTTCAGTGTATCCAGTTTGAAAATTTATGAAACGTGGTACCTAGAGGAAGAAAGAGAAGGTTGTAACCTTCGATACATCGGCATCTACATACTAGTACATCAGCTAGTACAAGAGCCAAGGGGGTGGTAGCTCCCTTCTAGTAGCAGCTGGAAAACGAGTAAAGTTCGGAGCATTTCAGCAGGTAGCAGCCTGCGTACTAGTAAATGGATCGGCTAGTACAAGAGCAAAGGGGGTAGTAGCTCCCTTCTAGGATAGTCTGGAGAACGAGAGAAGGTTGTAGCCTTCTGTAGGTAAAAGCCTGTGTACTGGTATAAGTCTGCACCAATACAAAACTATTGTAAAAGATATTTCTTATTAAAGAAGACTGAGACGACTTGCAACAGGTGTTTTTCACCTTATATCATGGTGTTCATGTGTGCTTCTTGTGTGTGATGATTTCCATTTTACTACTCCGGTTTACTACTCATGTGGTTAATAATGTTCTGATGCACTCATTAAAGATCAACTAACTAAATCATATGTTTACTGGATATACATTTGTTGCAACACATATGAATCTTAATATGGAAATGAAAAAGTTTTATTGATCTGATAATACTGATTCACCCCCCCTCTCAGTATTATTTCCAACAATTGGTATCAGAGCAGGTTCTTTGGTAGAAGCTTGATCGCTTGAAGGAGATCCGTAGAACAATGGGAAAGAAGCTTAAGAAGAAAGCTCCTAAGAAGAAGAAGACATCTTAAGAGAGCTATGACAGTGGGAGAATCGATTGGGGATTATGTGGAAGAAGCACTTCATAATCATTTCAGAATGAAGATGAACTATCAGGTATGAATTTGTTATCCTCTGATGTCCCAGCTATCTAGCCATTTGGAGGTGATGTAAGTGATAATGAAACAAATGAATATGCTCTTATGGGTGAGCAAGAAAGATATCAAATAGAGGAAGAATTTAAAATCTTGACTGACAAAATCAGAGATCAACAAGATCTATTGAACAAAAGGGAATGTGCCTACAAAGAAGTAGCTACCAAACTAAAGGTTCAACTATAGGAAGGAAACAAGGTAAGGGAGTTATTCAAGGACAAGGAAGATCAATGTCAAAAGTTGCAGGATGAAGTGACATCTTTAAGAAATGAAGTAAATGAGAGCACAACAATCAAGAAACTCAGAGATAGATCCAGCTACTATGAATGTCTTGAAGCTGCAATCCTCTTGGTAAAGGAAGGCCTTGAAGAATCAAAGAAGCAGAATAAAGATCTACTCCCAGCTATTGAAAAACAGGAAAACGAAGTTATCAACTTAAAATATCAGCTAGAATGTGCCTTCACAATTCGTCAAATGCAGCAAGATCTGAATGAAGAAAAAAAAAAGGAGATTCTCAAACTAAGGCAACAAGTGGAAGAAGGAAGAAAATATGGAGAAATTTTGAAGAAGCAATGTCTAGAAAAGGAAGAACAACTTCAGGTTGAGGCAAATATCTTGAAAGGTAAATTAGAAGAAAATGATAAGCTCTTACGTTTTCAAGATAGTACTAAAGTCTTGGATGATATTCTTAATAGTCAAAGGTCTCCTGCTATCAAAACTAGTCTTGGTTTTCATGAATCTATTGAAGGTGAATCTAGTTCACAAAGTAAGACAAGGGACTCTACTGCAAAATCTGAAATGGTCAATAAGGAGATGAAAGGTCATTCTCATCATCAACCAAGGAAAGAAATTCTTCAAAGAAAAACTTTTACTCCTCCTATGAATAATGTTGAATGTTATGTATATCATAATCTTGGACATGTTGCAGCCAAATGTAGAAGAAGAAGGGTTCAAGACCATCATTCAGAAAGATCATCACATTCAAGGTACTTTAATGGATATTGCTTTGCTTGCAATATGTTTGGTCACAGAGATGTTGATTGCTACAAAAGAAATATGAAACATGTAAGATGTTATGCATGTAACAATCTTGGACATATAGCTAAGGAATGTAGGAACAAAGTACGGGCACCATACCAAAAGAAGAAAACATCATCACAATTGAAGATATGGAAAAAGAAAGAAGTATAGCCAGAAAGATGTGGCATAGCAGAGTATACAGACATGACAGACTCAAAGGAAGCTGAAAGGTTGGAACATCAGTGTTCCAAATCTCATACACATGTATCATAAAGGGAAGTCGCGTATATACACGAGTTAGACATTGGACAGTCGTGTATATGTCAGTCTAAGGGAAAGCAGTGGGGATAGGCTCAGAAAAAGGGTTTGATATGATTCAGTCCATTATGTCTTGACACTTGTATGTTGTTAAAAGTGTTTTTGATCCTAGCTTGATGATGATGATGTCCTGGATACTTCTTGTTAATATATGCATGATCAGATCTGACAGTGAACATATGGCACAGGTTCAGAGGAGCATATGCTTTTAATAATGCATTGATGGCATTATGATTAGTAGTCCTTGATGGTGATGCTTATATATTGTTGTCATATGATACTTGGGGTTACATAGTTGATGTTCAGATCAGATTATAAGGATAAGGAGAAGTACAATGTACTTGGTGATGAGCCTCTCATATGTTGTTGTTGTTATATGCACAAAGATCATACAATACAGTCATGATGTAAGATTTCTAAAGATCTTGATGCTCATATGAATGAGGATTGTTGCTGTTGATGATATCAAGAAGTCTTGACAAATGATCTTAAGCTCAAGATACATAGTGGTGAATACATGGATGATTACTCAAATATGCAGTCATGGTGATATAATGATAGATTGATACTTACATATGTTGATTGATGCAGATATTCCCAAGTGATGATACTTGGATCATGCAAATCTTGATGTTGATATGATGGCTGTGGTATTTCTCACATATGATATAATGTGGAAGACTCTGGATAAAGTTGATGCTGACATATCTTGTCACAGGTTGATGCTATCTACACTAATGGACATAAACAGGTTGCTGCTCTACATGCTGTTGACTATGTATGATAGTTGCTAAGGACTATCATGGTCTTATTTAGATGTTTGGTCTCTATCATTCAATGTAAAGGTGATATCAAGTCTCATGATGAAATAGTGTGTCTCTATCTAGTGTAGTCATTTGATGAGATCTCTTCTACTCATATGAAGAAAATTGTACCCTCTCTATACATAGGAAGGATGATGAAATATTTTTGTCATTATCAAGGTCATGTAACGGCCTATGTTGGTTTCCCCACTATGCCTGGGATGGATGATGTAATTTTCTTATTTTATCATGTATCCTCATTTGTTTTATTGATGTACCCCCTCTTGGTTGGAAGATGTTTATATGTATGAGTCTTTATGATGTACGGAGTCATGTTCTTTTAGAACATATTTTTGCAAACCGTGCTTACAGTCAGGGGAAGCATGAACAACACACTTCAGCAAAGCAGAGAATTCAGTATGTACTCAGAGGGAGCATGGACAGATTGGTACACCTTGGCATATACAATGGGGGAGCTCATTCAGAGATTTCAGCAAGTACTCAGGGGGAGTATGGTCAGCGGAATGATTATCAAGGAAAGAGCATATCTTGGTTCGCCTTTTGCCCTTGATGTCAAAGGGGGAGAGTGAGTTGGTGTTATTGCCATCAAGTCCAAAGGGGGAGATTGTTGACATTATGATGCATGTGTTGTACTTGATGGCAACCCAATTGTAGAAGAACAACTCACACACACACACACACACACACACACACACACATATATATATAACTAAGAAGAGATATCAGATGTGTTAGAATACATGGGATGCAGGATAGCTCAAAGGAATCAAGATGACAGATCATAACGTGACAAGTCAGCTTTGCCATCAAGTCCAAAGGGGGAGATTGTTGGCATTATGAGATAAGTGTTGTCCTTGATGGCAACTCATAAAGGTGACAGATCATAGTGCAATAGGCCAGTAGCAAAGATTGATGATCAACCTCTTAGAATGGAAGAAAATAAGGGGTTCGCAGGTGCACCATTCAAAAGGTGCGGACCTGTAGGCACGCCATTCAAAAGGTGCAGACCCATAGGCACGCCATTCATGCAGGTCTCCCGCACAAAAGGTGTGAACCTAAAATGCACGGACTTTCATACAGAGAAAAGCGCACGCACGTGAAAAATCCTATGGTGGTACATGGTATTTAACCCGACATGTTTGATCCTATGGTTTTGCATCTAAAGTATTGATCCAAGGTATTGGGTTCCTAGTATTGAATACCTATGGTTTTGGACCATGGTTTGAGTAAAGGCCTAGCCTATAAAAAGGAAAGGAGATCATTTGGCTGAGGGACTCAAGTGTTGAATATATCAAGAAGAAGAAGATCTGAAATTCTGGTGATCTTGGTGAGTGATAGCTAGATCTAAATCAAGGAGAAAAATGAGGATTACAAGTCGGATCTACTGATGGGTTGAGATCTCCTCGGCGTATGATCAGATCTGTAGATTTGGTAGTCTGGGGTATTCCTGAAGTCTGAAAATTGTCTATACCCGCAGGACTGCAAGTGCAGACAAGGAACAGGTGCGGAGGTTCGTAGGCCCAGAAGTGTCGCAGGTGCGGAAGTGTGCAGAAGAGTTGTGGCCACAGGTACAGAAGTGCGCAGCTAACCAGAAGGTGCAGGTGTGGAAGTGCGCAACTTACCAGAAGGTGCAGATGCAGAGGTGCGTAGGTGAGCAGTAGGCGCTGGTACGAAAGTGCATAGGTTCGACACAGCAGAAGTGTGGACATCCGCAGGATTCTATTGGCTAAGTTGCAGACTCTACTTGAAATACGTTTTAGCTGTTTTATCTATTACTGTTGTGTTCAAGGCTCAGATTTGTTTGCTATATTGGTTCAGTTTGTGCACAAGGAAGTTGGTTGATTGTAAATCTATTTAATACTTGATGGATTGAGATCTTAAGGATTGGAATGTTTGTCATTATCTGGTTTGATAGACTAGATCTTAATTATTGACGTATGTTTATGTATGGTATGATTTGGGTATGACAAATGTATGAAACAACTACAAGTTATAAGGAATTATTTGCAGGTTGCTTTTGGTGAAAGTATTGTTTCAGTATTAGGTGATTGTGTGCCTCAATGATATAGATGGGTCCAGTATGAAAATTGGATGAAACGTGGCCTTTCAGATTATGGTGTTGTGCTTCAGTGTATCCAGTTTGAAAATTTATGAAATGTGGTACCTAGAGGAAGAAAGAGAAGGTTGTAGCCTTCGATATGTCGGCACCTATGTACTAGTACATCAGCTAGTACAAGAGCCAAGGGGGTGGTAGCACCATTCTAGTAGTAGCTGGAAAACGAGTAAAGGTTGGAGCATTTCAGCAGGTAGCAGCTTGCGTACTAGTAAATGGATCAGCTAGTACAAGAGCAAAGGGGCTTGTAGCTCCCTTCCAGGACAGTCTGGAGAATGAGAGAAGGTTGTAGCCTTCTGCAGGTAGAAGCATCCGTACTGGTATAAGTTTGCACCAGTTCAAAACTATTGTAAAAGATATTTCTTAGTAAAGAAGATTGAGATGACTTGCAGCAGGTGGTTTTCACCCACAATGGGTTTCCACCTTATATCATGGTGTTTATGTGTGCTTCTTGTGTGTGATGATCTGTTCTATTTTACTACTCCAGTTTACTGCTCATGTGGTTAATAATGTTCTGATGCACTCATTAAAGATCAACTAACTGAATCATATGTTTACTGGATAAACATTTGTTGCAACACATATGAATCTTAATATGGAAATGAAAATTTTTTATTGATCTGATAATATTGATTCACCCCCCCTCTCAGTATTATTTCCAACAATTGGTATCAGAGCAGGTTCTTTGGTAGAAGCTTGATCGCTTGAAGGAGATCCGTAGAACAATGGGAAAGAAGCTTAAGAAGAAAGCTCCTAAGAAGAAGAAGACATCTTAAGAGAGCTATGACAGTGGGAGAATCGATTGGGGATTATGTGGAAGAAGCACTTCATAATCATTTCAGAATGAAGATGAACTATCAGGTATGAATTTGTTATCCTCTGATGTCCCAGCTATCTAGCCATTTGGAGATGATGTAAGTGATAATGAAACAAATGAATATGCTCTTATGGGTGAGCAAGAAAGATATCAAATAGAGGAAGAATTTAAAATCTTGACTGACAAAATCAGAGATCAACAAGATCTATTGAACAAAAGGGAATGTGCCTACAAAGAAGTAGCTACCAAACTAAAGGTTCAACTATAGGAAGGAAACAAGGTAAGGGAGTTATTCAAGGACAAGGAAGATCAATGTCAAAAGTTGCAGGATGAAGTGACATCTTTAAGAAATGAAGTAAATGAGAGCACAACAATCAAGAAACTCAGAGATAGATCCAGCTACTATGAATGTCTTGAAGCTGCAATCCTCTTGGTAAAGGAAGGCCTTGAAGAATCAAAGAAGCAGAATAAAGATCTACTCCCAGCTATTGAAAAACAGGAAAACGAAGTTATCAACTTAAAATATCAGCTAGAATGTGCCTTCACAATTCGTCAAATGCAGCAAGATCTGAATGAAGAAAAAAAAAAGGAGATTCTCAAACTAAGGCAACAAGTGGAAGAAGGAAGAAAATATGGAGAAATTTTGAAGAAGCAATGTCTAGAAAAGGAAGAACAACTTCAGGTTGAGGCAAATATCTTGAAAGGTAAATTAGAAGAAAATGATAAGCTCTTACGTTTTCAAGATAGTACTAAAGTCTTGGATGATATTCTTAATAGTCAAAGGTCTCCTGCTATCAAAACTAGTCTTGGTTTTCATGAATCTATTGAAGGTGAATCTAGTTCACAAAGTAAGACAAGGGACTCTACTGCAAAATCTGAAATGGTCAATAAGGAGATGAAAGGTCATTCTCATCATCAACCAAGGAAAGAAATTCTTCAAAGAAAAACTTTTACTCCTCCTATGAATAATGTTGAATGTTATGTATATCATAATCTTGGACATGTTGCAGCCAAATGTAGAAGAAGAAGGGTTCAAGACCATCATTCAGAAAGATCATCACATTCAAGGTACTTTAATGGATATTGCTTTGCTTGCAATATGTTTGGTCACAGAGATGTTGATTGCTACAAAAGAAATATGAAACATGTAAGATGTTATGCATGTAACAATCTTGGACATATAGCTAAGGAATGTAGGAACAAAGTACGGGCACCATACCAAAAGAAGAAAACATCATCACAATTGAAGATATGGAAAAAGAAAGAAGTATAGCCAGAAAGATGTGGCATAGCAGAGTATACAGACATGACAGACTCAAAGGAAGCTGAAAGGTTGGAACATCAGTGTTCCAAATCTCATACACATGTATCATAAAGGGAAGTCGCGTATATACACGAGTTAGACATTGGACAGTCGTGTATATGTCAGTCTAAGGGAAAGCAGTGGGGATAGGCTCAGAAAAAGGGTTTGATATGATTCAGTCCATTATGTCTTGACACTTGTATGTTGTTAAAAGTGTTTTTGATCCTAGCTTGATGATGATGATGTCCTGGATACTTCTTGTTAATATATGCATGATCAGATCTGACAGTGAACATATGGCACAGGTTCAGAGGAGCATATGCTTTTAATAATGCATTGATGGCATTATGATTAGTAGTCCTTGATGGTGATGCTTATATATTGTTGTCATATGATACTTGGGGTTACATAGTTGATGTTCAGATCAGATTATAAGGATAAGGAGAAGTACAATGTACGTGGTGATGAGCCTCTCATATGTTGTTGTTGTTATATGCACAAAGATCATACAATACAGTCATGATGTAAGATTTCTAAAGATCTTGATGCTCATATGGATGAGGATTGTTGCTGTTGATGATATCAAGAAGTCTTGACAAATGATCTTGAGCTCAAGATACATAGTGGTGAATACATGGATGATTACTCAAATATGCAGTCATGGTGATATAATGATAGATTGATACTTACATATGTTGATTGATGCAGATATTCCCAAGTGATGATACTTGGATCATGCAAATCTTGATGTTGATATGATGGCTGTGGTATTTCTCACATATGATATAATGTGGATGACTCTGGATAAAGTTGATGCTGACATATCTTGTCACAGGTTGATGCTATCTACACTAATGGACATAAACAGGTTGCTGCTCTACATGCTGTTGACTATGTATGATAGTTGCTAAGGACTATCATGGTCTTATTTAGATGTTTGGTCTCTATCATTCAATGTAAAGGTGATATCAAGTCTCATGATGAAATAGTGTGTCTCTATCTAGTGTAGTCATTTGATGAGATCTCTTCTACTCATATGAAGAAAATTGTACCCTCTCTATACATAGGAAGGATGATGAAATATTTTTGTCATTATCAAGGTCATGTAACGGCCTATGTTGGTTTCCCCACTATGCCTGGGATGGATGATGTAATTTTCTTATTTTATCATGTATCCTCATTTGTTTTATTGATGTACCCCCTCTTGGTTGGAAGATGTTTATATGTATGAGTCTTTATGATGTACGGAGTCATGTTCTTTTAGAACATATTTTTGCAAACCGTGCTTACAGTCAGGGGAAGCATGAACAACACACTTCAGCAAAGCAGAGAATTCAGTATGTACTCAGAGGGAGCATGGACAGATTGGTACACCTTGGCATATACAATGGGGGAGCTCATTCAGAGATTTCAGCAAGTACTCAGGGGGAGTATGGTCAGCGGAATGATTATCAAGGAAAGAGCATATCTTGGTTCGCCTTTTGCCCTTGATGTCAAAGGGGGAGAGTGAGTTGGTGTTATTGCCATCAAGTCCAAAGGGGGAGATTGTTGACATTATGATGCATGTGTTGTACTTGATGGCAACCCAATTGTAGAAGAACAACTCACACACACACACACACACACACACACACACACATATATATATAACTAAGAAGAGATATCAGATGTGTTAGAATACATGGGATGCAGGATAGCTCAAAGGAATCAAGATGACAGATCATAACGTGACAAGTCAGCTTTGCCATCAAGTCCAAAGGGGGAGATTGTTGGCATTATGAGATAAGTGTTGTCCTTGATGGCAACTCATAAAGGTGACAGATCATAGTGCAATAGGCCAGTAGCAAAGATTGATGATCAACCTCTTAGAATGGAAGAAAATAAGGGGTTCGCAGGTGCACCATTCAAAAGGTGCGGACCTGTAGGCACGCCATTCAAAAGGTGCAGACCCATAGGCACGCCATTCATGCAGGTCTCCCGCACAAAAGGTGTGAACCTAAAATGCACGGACTTTCATACAGAGAAAAGCGCACGCACGTGAAAAATCCTATGGTGGTACATGGTATTTAACCCGACATGTTTGATCCTATGGTTTTGCATCTAAAGTATTGATCCAAGGTATTGGGTTCCTAGTATTGAATACCTATGGTTTTGGACCATGGTTTGAGTAAAGGCCTAGCCTATAAAAAGGAAAGGAGATCATTTGGCTGAGGGACTCAAGTGTTGAATATATCAAGAAGAAGATCTGAAATTCTGGTGATCAGTTGGTGAGTGATAGCTAGATCTAAATCAAGGAGAAAAATGAGGATTACAAGTCGGATCTACTGATGGGTTGAGATCTCCTCGGCGTATGATCATATCTGTAGATTTGATAGTCTGGGGTATTCCTGAAGTCTGAAAATTGTCTATACCCGTAGGACTGCAAGTGCAGACAAGGAACAGGTGCGGAGGTTCGCAGGCCCAGAAGTGTCGCAGGTGCGGAAGTGTGCAGACGAGCTGTGGCCACAGGTACAGAAGTGCGCAGCTAACCAGAAGGTGCAGGTGTGGAAGTGCGCAACTTACCAGAAGGTGCAGATGCAGAGGTGCGTAGGTGAGCAGTAGGCGCTGGTACGAAAGTGCGTAGGTCCGACACAGCAGAAGTGTGGACATCCGCAGGATTCTATTGGCTAAGTTGCAGACTCTACTTGAAATACGTTTTAGCTGTTTTATCTATTACTGTTGTGTTCAAGGCTCAGATTTGTTTGCTATATTGGTTCAGTTTGTGCACAAGGAAGTTGGTTGATTGTAAATCTATTTAATACTTGATGGATTGAGATCTTAAGGATTGGAATGTTTGTCATTATCTGGTTTGATAGACTAGATCTTAATTATTGACGTATGTTTATGTATGGTATGATTTGGGTATGACAAATGTATGAAACAACTACAAGTTATAAGGAATTATTTGCAGGTTGGTTTTGGTGAAAGTATTGTTTCAGTATTAGGTGATTGTGTGCCTCAATGATATAGATGGGTCTAGTATGAAAATTGGATGAAACGTGGCCTTTCAGATTATGGTGTTGTGCTTCAGTGTATCCAGTTTGAAAATTTATGAAATGTGGTACCTAGAGGAAGAAAGAGAAGGTTGTAGCCTTCGATATGTCGGCACCTATGTACTAGTACATCAGCTAGTACAAGAGCCAAGGGGGTGGTAGCACCATTCTAGTAGTAGCTGGAAAACGAGTAAAGGTTGGAGCATTTCAGCAGGTAGCAGCTTGCGTACTAGTAAATGGATCAGCTAGTACAAGAGCAAAGGGGCTTGTAGCTCCCTTCCAGGACAGTCTGGAGAATGAGAGAAGGTTGTAGCCTTCTGCAGGTAGAAGCATCCGTACTGGTATAAGTTTGCACCAGTTCAAAACTATTGTAAAAGATATTTCTTATTAAAGAAGATTGAGACGACTTGCAGCAGGTGGTTTTCACCCACAATGGGTTTCCACCTTATATCATGGTGTTTATGTGTGCTTCTTGTGTGTGATGATCTGTTCTATTTTACTACTCCAGTTTACTGCTCATGTGGTTAATAATGTTCTGATGCACTCATTAAATATCAACTAACTGAATCATATGTTTACTGGATATACATTTGTTGCAACACATATGTATCTTAATATGGAAATGAAAAAGTTTTATTGATCTGATAATACTGATTCACCCCCCCTCTCAATATTATTTCCAACAACTTGTATCTCTTTTGGCTATTAACTATGTTTAAAAATCATTTGTTTATTTTTTTGTAACTTGATCCATTACCCAAAATACATACAAGTTTCACTTTCAATTTGTATATCACCTTTAAGTTTCCATTACAGATCAATTCTAAATTAAGACATCAGCAAAATATGGCTTCCTTTCTTTCCAAGACTACACGAAATTCATTAAATTTTTCAAAGGAGAAAGTATTGAGGATAGATCCAAATTGGCTTAGTTTTACATGCACAATATGATCCTCACCGACATGAATTTCTGGGACCCCAAATCAAGATTGGGAGACATGAAAATTATGGAATTAGCCTCCTAGTTGACCCATGAGGAGGCAAGTGATGAAAAAGTGAAAATGGTGATGAAAAAGGGATAAAAGGATCCCTTATATATCATAATAGAACTATTGAGCCCTAAGGCTATCATCAACAACCAAAATCTCATCTCCTCTGATCCTGAAGTGGCCCTTAGGTATATAGCAGCCCAAGAGAAACCCATCCTACATTTTGAGGGCACTTTGAGAATGATGGGGATAGAAATTTTGTAGGCTTGCCAAAGAAGATGGCATGCTCTACCTCATAGTTTACAACTGAGACAATATCACTCCCCAAAAATACTAAGGAATGCCTTGGAGAGAACCCCACTATACAAAAGAATCATGCAAAGGTTGAAGATCATATGGATAGGACTCAAACTCAGTCATCCTGCAAGAAGGAATAAACCAAGCAAAGGAACAAAATGAATGGATAGACATAGAGGCAAATGGAGGCTTCCATCCATGGGAGGGCACATCATCTGAGGGGCCTTGGGATGTCATAGATGTCACCAGGGTCATGAATGAGCTTCATACTAGTGACTGAGTTATTTAGAGGTCGATAAACACCTTCAACAGGGGGGTGATGATGGGTCCCATCAATAGGTATGTTTTGAAGTTCATTATGATATCCTCCAACCCTTAAAGCTATCCTTTTCTCACATTAATTCAAATTTTTATCCATAATATTCTTAGTATGAATAATGAAGGGTATTCGTCATATTGTATGGCCTAATGTGGTCAATTTGCAGGAAAAGAAACATTTTTGGAGGCATTTACTATGCAGAGGCTTGATGGAGACAACCAAGAGAGAATATACGTGGCTTTTCCACCTCATTAGCTTTCTAACTTGGATTGAGATCATAGAATGCTCACTCATAGCTCAAATTCACTAGAAACCGAGGGACTCCAAGTACGTCTGAAGATCAAGGGGGATCAAATCCACAAATCTCAAGATCTTGGAGCGAATCACTCCTCTTTTCAAGAGAATCGCGATCAACTACATTTTTGTAAAAATAAACCAACCAAGAGGCTCATTAGGATTTGAATTTTTGTTGTAGCTAGGAGTAGCTACTTCGAGATTAGTGCTTGACATTGTCATCCTTATTTTTCATGATGTATGTGACTATCATTTTCTGTTAATGAGAATTTTACTATTGGTCTACATATGAGTTACTCTTGGAGGGCTAAAACTCTTAGGTTTTGACCCAACCCATAGGCTTTAGTCCCTCTCTTGTATTTATTTCTTGTTCTTGTTTCAAAGTATTGAAATCATTTCCTTATTTTAGTAGATGTTATATCATAAAACTTGTAATTGTTGTCTTTCCTATCACCTCTCTTGTGGGAAGAGTGATTGAAAAGATCCAAAATAACAACTAAAAATATTTGTTTATGATTTCTTGGAAAGTATTAGGTATTAGATTGAAATTAATATGCATGTCTAATCTTTGCAACTTAAGAGTTCGTGGCATTGGTTTGGCAATTGGAGTTGTGTTTTAGTTTAGAGTAGACTTCAATAAAATTCAACTCATCTTTTCCATGATTATTTACATTGCTACAATAATCATCATTTAACGCATGTAGTTAGCGAGTTGTAGGAACTGGGATGGTTTTGAGGGGTGGGAACACCTTTCCACATCCGCATGGACCTTTTCATATTCCTCTTAGGAACCTCAACTTGCTTCCAAAATTTGTCTCTGAATTCGCTATGTTAAGGTAGATGAAGGACATCGTTGGCATCAACTCTGGTGCAAGATAGACTTAGGAGGGGTACTAGGCTTGGGTAAGGGGTTCCCAGACCCTTCATTTGCCTCCTTTTACCTTAATCTACCTTAATTATCCTTCAAGACACCATTTTTGTCCTAAAAACTCTCTCGTACCCTCCTCTGGTAGAAAAACAGGGCCTCATGTGGCAATACAAGACCTCCTATAGCACCTCTTATAGGAGACCTATAACACTATTTTCTTCAACCAGTTTTGCTCCATAATTTGACTCTAGCATAGTTAAGTTTAATAACAGCCCCCAAATGGTGATTTGATGATTAGGGAATACTATAGGACAACTTCAACCTCATAATTTAATCACTACAAGCATCAAATAGCAAAACATACTTGGAATTATTATTTTTCTTCATAGGTATGTTAAAGATTGGATTCCTCATTTTCAAGAAAGTGTGAGTAGATAAATGATGCTTGCAAGTAGGTTATTGATTTAAATTAAGTGTGCAAGTAAATTAGCATGATTTACTTTTGCACATAGACTAGCCTTTTTCCTTTCATGCAATTTCAATCAACATTTACATTTGATGAATGACATTTTCACCTTTGTAGTTAAAATCATGTTTTTTTATGCTTTCATAAGAAGTTTTCACTATAATTAGTTGGAGGAGTGGTCTCATAACACCTTAATATAATTTCATGAATGAGGGTGACATGAGTAGAACCTAAATTGCTGTGCATATAGCACTGTCACCTCTAAGTTTGTACGAACCCCAGGTTGATAATTTACGTTGAGAAGCCCTTGGGAGTTGCAACATCCTTAGTGCAATACAAAGGTTCATCAATTATCATACTCAAACTTATGAATCTTCATTCTTGAACCTAAGTTTCTTGATTATTGATCTTTCTCACTTGATATTTTGACTGTGACAAGTGAACCATAACTACTTTGACCAAACGTTTGACTTGAGAGATGTGTTGAACTTGTGAACTTCTACTTATGGCTAATAGCTAAATCGCCATCTCTACAACATTTTTCAACTGTGGGTATGCTCAAGATAATTTAAGACACATGGGATCATATTGAAAATTCAAATCAACAATAGAATGTTATAGGAGCTATAGAGTATGCAAAATTCAGTAGCTTATGTCTAATCAAACTAATTTAATAAAGAAAAATGTATACATTTGAGATGATAATGGAAATTTACATGATGGTATGAGAAGAAGTGATAAAAATGGGTGAAAATGAGAGATAAAACAATAAAAAATGTAATATTGGAGGCTCAACACTTGGTTATGTACTTCCCTATTTTTTTTCTTGAGATTTCTTGGTCACCTTAAATTCTTCCTTATCTCTTCCCTTGCATATTTCATCCATTCTCAATAATTTTGTGGGTGTATTGGAATAATTTACATCCCATTCATATATGATGTCTGCCATATTCAAGGTTTCTTTCAACAATTCTCCTTTTACTTTGTACTCTTTTTAGATGGCCAATAGTGAAGAACTTGTTTTCTGAAGAGAGATCATTTCTTTATATAATTGTTTCATGCTTTACTCTATGATTATGATCTCATGTAATGTAGATACCTTGAAATCATCCTCATTAGAAATCGGGTAGACAAATATTGGACCTTTGTGTGAATCATTTCATTCTCTCGTTTTATTGTGGTTAGATCATTTTCCAATTTCTTCACCTTGTTTACTAGATATTCAACATTCTTCTCTGCTACAATATAGAATGGGATTGGTTGCAGTATCCAATGCTATATCTCTTTCAATAGTTACTCATATTATTGTGGCCAACTCTTCAAAAGAGTACTTCCATCTATCTTGAAGAACTTTTCTCATACCATGTTCAAATATGAAACTTGAGAGATATAGCACTCAATGATTCTCTTAATGTAATATGCCGATATCTTTAAGTGGTAGACATCCTCTAATGATTGGAATAGGAAGCTCAACATTCATGGGTGGTAATATGGATTTTGCTTCTCTTATGAGCCTACTCTTTTTGTCTAGAGTCTCTCTAGGACTGCTTGTCCACTCTCTGTTTTGCAAGTATCTCCTCTTCAAGCTTCTTTGTTACTTATTCCTATTTTATTTTATCTTATTCTTGCCTTACCTTGATTTCTTCTTGAATTTTAGTTTCTTATTCTTGTTTTCTATTTTCCTTTTCCCGCATCTTCTTTTCATCATCATGCTTATTCATTTCATTGATCTAGATCTTAGGAGGGGCCAAGATTTAGGAGACCTAAAAACTAGACACTACACTGGGAGAGGAAAGTAACAACACAATATTCAGATATTCATGTTAAATACATAAATAATATAGAGGAAAGAAAAAACACAATATTTAGATACACATGCTAAATACATAAAGAAAATAACCATTAACCAGATCATTCACATTCTGCCTTCACCCTTTTTAATATTTATTTCTTTTTTTCCTCCTTCAACCTTTCCCTATTTATGGAAGCTTTCTCCTCTTTAGATTCTTTTCTTTGGGAGGCTTCTCCATTTGTATCTTTGGGATTTATCCTGGGCTAAGAGTTGCCAACTTCCTTGTTTGCATCCGCATTTTGGGAATCATTGTAACAATTCTTTACCTTATCTTCCTCCTTATCAATGGTTGGGATTTATGGCCATGTGTACTTTATTTAATTATAGTGGATTGTATATATACCCCTAGTATCCTATCTTTAAAAGCTTAGTGTAGAAAAATTGAAAAATTCTATATCACTAGCTTCTACTTCTACTTATCGAAAATTCAAAACACAATATGGCCCTACATATATGGTAAAGGTAGGTCATAGTAACTTAATGAAAAATATAATTCATGTAAGCCCCATTGTGATCTAGTATGCAACCTCCTACAATACTACTTTATCAATGATATAAACATGCTCTGAATACCATGTTCAAAGTTGAATTTTGCTAACATCAATATATTAAATACCTAGTGGAAAGAACCCAACAAGTTTTGATTTGGAAATGATGTGATATATAAAACCAAATTATTAATAAAATCATATCAGATGGTGAAAATAATCTACTATAGATTGTATGGTAGGCCAGATGTAGAATTCTTTGAAGATAACTGGATACCAATTGTAGAATATCTTGTAGATTCACAAGCTCACGAAATTTACTAAAGCACAAGACAAGAATATACTTCTACTTTCAACCAATGGAATCCAATAGATCGATGAAAGAAATATGAAAAATAAGAAGACAAATGAATGGTACATAACACAAGATGTATCTGGGGAAGCCACTACTCTAAACCCAGCTATTTGTATTGCATATATCAAAAGTATGAGTGAAGATACAAAGCTTATTATCACTAGAACAATTCATCATTAGTATGCTCAACTCTCTCAGCTCACAAGCTAGCTCTTGACCAACACTTAGCCAATTTTGCAGCTCTCCAATCCCCTTATCTCTTACATAATTCCTAGGATGAACAACTTGTATTTAAAGGGAATTCATGCTTTCAAAATTGCACAATCCAAACATATGATCAATCTCTGATGGATCCATGATATTTACACTCCAGTAAATAATGCAACTGATAGTATATTGTCCTATGCTCTAGTCTCAACTGGGTCTTTCTCATACTCGACATGCATGAGTTTTTGATCAAGAAATATTTAGTTAACTAGAGTGACACTTGTGAATGCACTAGTGCACCAACTAACTGTTAACTCTCTATTAGTTCCTCAAATAGTTTATAACTAATTTAACTGAACTTAACTCAGTAAACTGAGTGATGTAATTTCCAATTCAATTTAAACTCATATTGGACCCCTAAAATTTAGGAAGAACATATACATGACTAAAAAAAGACCTCCAACTCGAAATTCCTAAGATAATTAAGTTAATTAAACTTAATTAACTATTTACATGTTGCTATGAGAATAGAATTTGATTTTAATTCTCAGTTTAATTCAAGGACAAATTAAATTAGAATTTCTTGTTGCCATTTGTTGTGGATTCTAGAGACAGGCTCTGATTGTTGAGAGACTAGTGCCTAGAACATCTAGATCTAATGTGTCTCTAGTAGTTCTTCAAAGAATAGAGACATCACTTATAACTTTTCTTACCAAAAGAATTTAGTTGGTTCAATCATCGAAGAAAGACATAATCCATGATTTCTTTGTACATTATTATATACATGATATCTAGAAGAATAAATGATAAATCAAGGAGGCCATACAGCTTAAGGAATTACATATCAATTACTTTAGTATGAAAGAAGAAAGAAAGAGAGGATGTAACCCATCACGTAGAGCTTGAAATATCGAGAAATCCACACTTCTCTAGATTTAGAGAGACATGATGAATATGCAAAAGGAATGGATTCAAAGACTCACCGAGCGCAATTAAAGATTTAGTTTACAAAGACTCATACAGACATTTGTGCTAACATTTTAACTCAAATGAATCTGTAAGAAAGCAGGAAGCATATCTGGAAGCTACATAACGTGGAATCTGAGAGGGACATGAACATTATGAAATTACAACATAGAGAAGACACAGTGTAATCCTAGGATGAAGGAATCACCATTGATTTTTCATTAATAATCTAAGTAATACATCCATCAAAGAAGCTTAAACATTCCAAAAAATAACATAGACTTTTCTTTTCAAAATTCTAAACTAGTCTTCATTTGTCGAGAACATATATATACAAAGACCTTTAAACATAGTTCGTTAAAGAAATATTCTTTCTTGCTTTTTTCCATCATTTCCAAAATCACATATCAAAATTATAGTATGCGTGAGAGAAAAGCCATTCTAATCATAATAAAATGTCTTGGTAAAAAATTACTAAATCACAGAGTAAAAATAAATGGAAAGTGAAATAAAAAGGCCATGGATAGCACAATAAGAATAATCTTTCAGGAATGACGAGATGATGTTGATGCTTGCTGATAAGCAGTTGGAACCTAAGGATAAACCATCTGAAGTAGTGGGGGCTTGGCAAATTATTTGCATCGCTTCCACATGGTTGGAGGAGGCAGAGCAATAGAACTGAATTGTCTATAATGGAGCCTAAGATGGATCACCCCTGAATAATTCAATTTTCATTGAAAGGTACTTTTAACCATCTCGAGAAGGTGAAATTATTTCTCAAAGAAGTTCATTATGGTTGTTCTTTTGAGGACCAGTGTTTTCTTGGGAGCTGCTCCAGTCCTGCTTTTAATCTCGATCAATTTATGATTATATATCTTCTATGTGAACAAATCTCCATTTGGCCCCCACAAGTTAGGTAACACAACTTCATGGAGCTTGTTGAACTCTTCATCGAAAGTTGCCATTTTCTTTTGTAGCTTTGTTAGGCTCTGTTCCACTTTAGGTCTGGCTTCTTCCTTTGAAATAACCTTTGAAATTCCCACCACTGTATCCATTCTATTAGTTATATCTACTGGCCTCATCTCCTCAATTGACCTCTTAGTTAGGAAATGAATGTATTTCGTAGCATAATAAGAGTTGGGGATGCTTGCCTATTTTCCATTTAGGAGAGAAGGGCAACATTCAACACTGAGCTTCTTTTGATCCTGTATCAAGGCTATTTTTTCCCAACTTTGGTTGATCTTGTAAATAATCTTATCCTAGACCAACTGCCTAGTCTCAATGAGAGCCAGGTTTCCTTAGAGCCGGGCCCTTTGGTCCTTGTTTTCTTGAGTGGCACTCTATAGATCCCGAGTGATCTTGTTTGTATTTTCAATCAAAGCTTGGAGCAACTTCTCTTTCTGAGCTGCTTGAGATTTGGTAGCATCTAAGTCACTCTGAGCCTTCACTAACTCCCCTTCAGATAGTCGTAACTAGGTTAATGCCTGAGTGAGGCAATCAATGGGGTTTTGAGGGTCTTCAGGAACTACTATCGTACAAACATGAGAAGCAATTCTATTTTTTATATCTGTTACTATCATCTCTAAGGTAGTAAGTATGTTCTTTCTTTAGGTCATCTCCTCCATTATGACCCCTTTCTCCTTTTTTCTCTAGATCAACTCAAGAGTTTGAATGTGCTTGCCCCTGGGCATCTTTAATTATCATCTTAACTCCATATTCTCTTTCTGAGTGGCCTATAAGATAGCTACCACTGCTTCGTTATCCTTGGAATCCACCCCCATCTTCATGATCAACTCTTTATATACTTCCTTTTGTTGAAAAATTGAATGGAACTTGATCTTCTTCATCTTTACCTTTTTGAAAATTTGTGATATATAGTTTTGAGCCTGGTTAATGGTCATATGGTGCTTTTTGATGTCGTTATACAACATATCTCCCACATGCCTATGTAAATTTACTTTGACTATCAAAGGGACACTAGTTAAATCTAAAGACACATCCAAATCTCGGAACTGAGAGCTAGAAGGCAGGGTTTTGATTGAAGGATTTTGTAATCTTATTTTCTTCTCCACTTTATCTAGGTGCATTGCAGCTAGTACCCTGGTGTGACGAGGAGTTATCTTGGAGGCCATTTCTTGGTGAAAATTTTATTTTTTTCTCTCATGTTTCCCACTTGGATGACCTTCCCTTGCAACCAACCTATTCCTATAGCATAAAGTCTTGCCTCAGATTCTGGGACAGCTACCTTAGTTAAGGATGTTGATGAAGAAACTAGTGGTATTTCCTGATTGATCTGAAAACCTAGGCTATCAAACACTTGTGTCTCTAGCTGAATACACTAATCTTCCTCCTCGTGTTCATATTCCTGTTCAGGCCCTTGAATTCTTTCCCTTTTATGAACATGTTCCTCTTCCATGTCAGCTATCCCTGAAGTGTTGGCAGTCCTGTTTTGTGCTTTATCCGTGCTGACTGGTGATTCAATCTCCATCTCTGTATTAAGAGGCCAAGAATCCAAGTTAGCTTTCCATTCAAACTCAGGCTTAGGATCATGTACATAAGTTGAGGCTTTAATCTTTTACCTTCTTCGAGAAATGATGCCCCAGGGATCATAATGCCAAATTTGTCCTTTCTCAAACTCCATGGCTTCAAGCAAGGCCTCAACTATTTTGAAGGTGTGTCTAGTACTTATCACAAAAGGGCCTACTAGTTGTCCCATTTTAAAAATGTAACCGTTTTTTCCAATACCAAGTGGTATAGGTCTACACTGAGGATTTTCCTGATGAACTCAAGGGTGAATATCCTCATAGGAATAAGTACTGATGGAGGGAGTTCACATCCGTAAACCTGAATTTTTGTGTGATCCTCTTAGAGGTACCAGTCTCCAATGGAGGAGCTCATTTTTCTCTGGGAAGATTCTGGGAGGTTCTCAAGGAAGATTCTAGGTGCAACCATTAACATCTTAACAACAAAAACTTGTAAAACACTTGGTATCACAGCTTTGGAACCAAGCACCAACCTGCTAGAACTTGCTGATCGTTCAATGGTAAGACCAGAGGGAACCTTACAGGATATTACGATTTCTATTGTTTCATGGGAATACCCAGTAGATTTTCTTGTCATAAACCTAAAAATTCGATTAGATGGGCACCCTCTAATTTTGGGTCGACCTTGGCTGGCAACAGCTAATGCTTACATAGGTTGTCGAGAGGGCAACATGACTATTGCTAAGGGCTGTGCTGTAAAAAATCTCATCTTATATCCTCCTTCCAAACCAAGTCCATCCATTGTGAAAATACATAAACAACCACCCTCGTACCTGGAAGAAAGCATTCATTCACCGCTTACAGTAGCAGAAGCTCTTGAGTTCAAGAATTAGACTGAAGATGATGTAATCAATAATTTTATCAATCAAACAACCACTATGAATAATGCCAAATGTCAAATGTTAATAGCAATTCTTGACAATGAAGCTTTGGAAGACCCTTTAAAATATATTGATGATCTACATATTCAGACAACTGCTATTCATAACAACAAGCCTATTGAAATTGAACCAGGCAAGATTTTAAACATTAATGATAGTCTGGACATTGACCAACAACAAAAGCTCATTCAAGTTCTGCAAAAATATAAAGGGGATTTTTCTTGGGATTATCTAGTCATGAAGGGCATAGACCCATAGTTATGTACGCATCATATCTACATTGAAAAGGATGCTCGTCCTATCCAACAACCTCAGTGGAGATTGAATCTGCATCTCAAAGATATTGTAAAAGAAGAGTTACAAAAGTTGTTGGATGTGAATTTCATTTATCCCATTTCGGATAGCAAATGGGTCTCTCCATTGGTAGTTGTTCCCAAGAAAAATGGGAAGCATCACATCTGTGTGGATTATCGGGAATTGAACAAGGCCACACACAAATATCACTTCCCTCTTCCATTTATTGATCAAGTCCTTGATACACTGGCGAGAAAAAAATTCTTTTCTTTTTTGGATGGCTTCAGCAGCTACAATCAGATCCAAATCGCCCCTGAAGACCAAGACAAAACCACCTTTACTTGCCCATGGCATACATTGGCTTACAGAGTGTTACCATTTGGCTTATGTAATTCTCTAGTGATGTTTCAGAGGGCCATACTCATCCTTTTTATTGATTTGGTAAATGAAAGACTTGAAGTTTACATGGATGACTTTATCCCATATGGGGATGACTTTGATCAAGTGCTACAGACTTTAGAGAAGGTTTTGGAATGATGCATCACCACCACGCTATGTTTAAGCAATGTCAAGTGTCACATGATGATGAGAGAAGGCGTAATCCTAGGACACTACATTTCTGCAGCTAGGATACAGGTAGACCCAGCAAAAATACAAGTAATTATCCTACTACCTACACCTTGTACTCAGACGAAGGTATGTAGCTTCCTTGAATATGAAAGTTATTATCGCATGTCTATCAAAAAAGTCTCACAAATTGTTGTACCTTTGTATGCTTTAACAAGAAATTTTGACTTTAAATTGTTTGATAAATGTGACAAAACCTTTACAGATTTGAAGAAATTAGTTTTGACAGCACCAGCATTGCATGGACCTAACTAGGAGCTACCCTTTCACATCTCTATGGATGCTTCAGATGTAACAATAGGTGTTGTCCTCGACCAAGAGGAGGACAGAAAGCCTTATTCTATTTATTATATCAGTACAAATCTTACTATTGTTGGACTTAATTATACAATAACAAAAAACGAATTCTTAGCTATCATTTATGACATAAACAAATTTAGACATTATATAACTGGCTATCAAGTTTTTCTATATACTGATCATTCCACCATTAGATACTTAGCTAACAAACCTATTACAAATGGTTGAGTGACTTGTTGGTTGTTACTTTTGCAGGAGTTTGATATCACCATTGAAGACCGTCCACGTAAGGAAAACTCAGTCGTGGATTTTCTATCTTGGGTTCCAAAGATAAATGATCCATTGGCAGTAGATGACCAATTTCTAGATGAAAATTTGTTTGTCGTACCTGTTAAAATGCCATGATATGCAGATGTAGAAAATTATCCGGCAATAGGAAAATTTCCCAAACATTTGACAGCAAGGGAAAGGAAACAGATTGTTGTGCACAGTGCCCAATTTCCTTGGATTGGTGGATACCTTTTTCATACAGGGTCTGATATGTGCATACGCAAATGCATTCATGAAGACGAAATTTATGACATCCTGAAGGCTTCCCATGATGAGCCCTGCGGAGGACATTTCACAGATCACAGAATGGGGCATAAGGTACTACAAATGGGCTCTTATTGGCCCACTATTTTTAAAGATGCTAAGAAATATGTCCAGGCTTGTGATAGCTGCAAAAGGATGGGACGTTCTGGTCAATCTGATGAAATATCGCTACAATCCAAGTTGATAATAGAGCCTTTCGAACGATGGGCATTGGATTTTGGTGGCCCATTTCATCTACCATCAAACCGAAAGGCCTACGTACTGGTTGCTATAGAATATGTAACCAAGTGGGTAGAAACAATAGATTTGCCAAGAGCTACAGAAGAAGCTATAATTAATTTCCTTTTTGGGTTATTTGTGCAGTATGGTTTACCTATGGAAGTGATAACAGATGGAGGAGGGAAATTTATAGGACATAAGATTACAACCACTCTACGAAACCACCACATCACACATAGAGTCACTTCCCCATATCACCCATAGGCAAATGGGCAGGTTGAAAGCACCAATAAGGTCATCGAAGAAATTTTTACCAAGAGTTTTGACAAATCGGTGGGACAGGGATGCTAGACTTCCAGAAGCCTTGTGGCACTATCGCATAACTTGGAAAAATACTATTGGATATTCTCCATACCAACTTGTATTTGGCAAAGAACCTATCTTTCCTATTGAATTTGAAATAAAAACTCTCCAAACAGCCCAAGAAGTGAGATTGGATATAATGGAGGCCCAAACCAAATGACTTCAACAAATGAATGAATTGGATGAGACTCAACTATTTTATTTACAACACACCACAATTATTCAGTAGCAAAGGGAAAATTGGCATGATAGTCTTATTAAAAAGAAGATGTTTTATAAAGGAGACAAGGCACTCCTCTATGATTCCAAATTCTAAGACTTTTCAGAAAAGTTACAGACAAAGTAGCTTAGCCGTTATGAAATTCAAGAGATATACAACAATGGAACTCTCACTTTGACTACCATTGATGAGTCTAGACATTCTTTCAAGGTAAATGGACATCAGGTGCGTCTTTATCACAAACCACTCATCAAAGAGTCTTTTTGTCAACAGATACGTGATGATCCCACCATGCAAATTTTAGCTGTAGGGAGTGATGACCTGACAGCTTTACTTTCATAAAAAATTATCTTTCTTCAGTTGTAAATAATGTATATATTCTCTTTATGGTTGGTTGCAATTTAGGTAGGCATCACTATGTAAATGCGAGGATTTCTCTTGTTTTTGGGTGTGTTTAATAATTCTTGTTCAATCATTGAACAGTTGTTGTTCAATCAATTGAACATTTGTTGTTCAATCCATTAAACAACTCCAATCCTTCTTTTTGTGTGTTTTGTTGTTCAATCAATTGAACAACTGTCATTCAATCAATTGAATAGCTGCCATTCAATCAATTGAACAACTATCATTCAATCAATTAAACAACTCCAATTTTCCCTTTTGTGCATTTTGTAGTTCAATCAATTGAACAACACTAAATTTTTTTTGCGTATTTTGTTGTTCAATTAATTGAACAATTGTTGTTCAATCAACTGAACAACACTGATTTCTGTTTGCATGTTTTGTTGTTCAATTAATTGAACAATTGTTGTTCAATCAACTGAACAACAACGATTTATGTTTGCATGTTTTGTTGTTCAATTAGTTGAACAATTGTTGTTCAATCAATTGAACAACACTGATTCCTTTTTGCGTGTTTTATTGTTCAATCAATTGAACAACATTGATTTCTTTTGTGTGTTTTGATGTTCAATTAATTGAACAACACTGATTTCTTTTACGTGTTTTGATGTTCAATCAATTGAACAACACTTATTTATTTTTACATGTTTTGTTATTCAATTAATTGAACAATTTTTGTTCAATCAATTGAACAGTTGTTGTTCAATCAATTGAACAACATTGATTTCTTTTGTGTGATTGTTGTTCAATGAATTGAATAGCTATTTTTCAATCAATTGAAACATCTATTGTTCCGTAAAATGAACAGCTCTGATTTCTTTTTGTTGATTTATCGCCAGTCATTCTTTTTGCCATTTTATTTCTCTTCTATGTTTTTGTGAAACCATCTGTTTGAATTTGGAATTTGTACCTAAGATAAAAGAAAAATAGTAATATTAGTACCATTATAATTTGTAAAACCTTTTATGGTCATCTATTCTGAAACTGACCTGGTTCATCTATATAATGACTGGTTGAATATCTTCTCTTTGGACACATCATTAACTGATTTACTATTTTAATACCATGTTGGCTTATCTTTCACACTTTCAATGGATAATTCCCTTTGGTACGATGATATAGGAATAAAAGCATAACTTTCATTGGCATTTTTTTTTACTTATTACGCCATCCCTGACTCTTAAGGAGTAAATGAGCCTCCCTCCCTTTACAATAAAAATATGAAAATGTGAACTATGAAAATACAACACACATCTTCTCAAAGAGGATAGGAGGTATCATCATGAGGCAGCCAACCATGATCATAAGGATGTAACAATTGACATTCCATTATGGCCACCACACCAAGGTAATGACCTTCTTGATAGTTAAAACTGTCAGAAGGACAGGAGGTCTCATCACGAGCTGGCCTGATCACTTTGTTATATCCTTGTGAATGGCACTATGAGTATCTGGTTACCATGCTAGCATAGTGGTCTCTTTATAGCAAGGAGAAGGAAAATCATCTAAATACTAAAAGGAGGACTCTGGCTCATTTTTGGGTTAAAAAGCAACCCTATCGAGGCTATGAATGCCTACTGGTAGCAGTGGCTCTGCTTGTGGTATTGAAGTACTCTATTACATTTTCAAATACTTTTTACCCTATTACCCCCTATTGATTCATCTATAAAGGATAATTTACCACTTGAATAGAATTTCTAATTAAATTAACCAACATGCATGGTAAACTATATCTTTATATGCATTATACCATTATTCTCTGATCAACCTATACCAACAGTCATTAATATTTATCACCAGTCATGCATTCATCGCCTTTTCCATCTAAGGTAAATATATTTTCACATAATGATTTAATCTCTATTTTATTCTTTTTACAGGCATTTCAAATATTTTGACCTGCACTGCTCTGATTGATTTTGTCGTGTTTTACACTAATTTGATTGATTGTCTAGCTGCATTTATGACTTCCCGATGCCATCTCCCTTTTTCCCATGATTTGTGGGCATGGACGCCCTTTTCTAATTGGAGGGGGAATGTTCTGTGTTATGGATAGAATGTGTGATGATTTATGGATAACATGTGTGATTATTATTAATTTCTTTCTAGTTAAAGGACTGCATTATGAATGCACGTGTGTAATAATTATTAAACCATTTTCTGATTGGACGAGGGAAGGCAAGCATTATGGATAGCATGCGAATTAATTATTATGTTGTGCCAAATACCATTGATGAGAAAAATAACATAATTGCCTTTGATATTAACTGTCAAACAATGTCACTGCTCCATCAATAGCTTTAATGTTCTACAGTGTTCTTCCAAACTGTGAAATTGTGAGGAGAGTGAATGAAAACTTGTAAGTGAACCAGTTACTGCAAGACAACAACCATGGGAGGAAAATCCATTTTCAATGAACCTACAGTGCTCCGAGTATCAGACCAGGCTCATGACATTATTGAGCATGTCAGTTAGCTTCAATACATCACTAAATTACATGATTTCATGAAGAAATAACACTTGAATTTCTACAGAATCTACAAAATCGTCGCACGACGGTAAAAGGAAGGAACATAATAGTATTTGAAGCAGTGATAGTCAAAGTCTTTGGACTTCCAACAGAAGGTACGAGATGGACAGATAAGCATGTTCGTCTATAAGATGCAGCCATAGTATTTCAAGACACAGATTAACAACTGGTGCACAAAGGAAAAGGGATTCACCCTACAGCCTTAAGGCAACCGTTGCAGGAATTGGAAAACATTGTTCAGAAGTATATCACGTGTGATGGATGTCGGGACATGGTAAAACCTCAACAACTTAAATTGTTGGCTATTTTGAAGCAAAAAATCACAGTTAATTTTCCATTTTATTTAAATTCTTCATTGCATGTCGTTGCTAGTTGGATAATAAAGGTTAAGGACCCACATCTTGTCATCATCCCTCATGGGCTGATTAAATTAATCATCATTAATGGACTGACCCAGTAGTAATTGACTTGGGATAACCTTGTAAATCCTCCTTTAACCCCACCTAAAGAAAACCCAGAGATTGAATAGCAGGGGGTAAGAGTAAAAGGTCTGAAAAGGACAATAAAAGGAAGGAATCCTTCTTTTGCCTTGAGCCTAGTAAAGTGTAGACACTCTGCGAGGATAAAATCATAGCAGCACACCCCAATTCAAATAGAATAAGCAGGGTCATCTCACATGCCCTTTCCAAGTCCACAAGATGACTTTTTGCAAGACTATGAGGAAGAAGTTGCCCGAGTACTGGAGAATATGGGGACATGTTGTGAAGGAAGGGCTGTATCTAGAAATTTTAAAGGGAAAAATTATGCCCCTAACTAGTTAGCCCCTGCTGGTAATTCTGGCCATGTTAAAACTTTTCCATTTACTGATAATTTGGAGGGTCAAAGGGAATCAGTTCCTTCTATGAATGAGCCCCTTTTGAAAGAGGCCCATGTAGAGGAAACTCTCAGGGATGGAAATCAAACAGAGGTTACTATTCCAGTGGGGTCCCCAACAAAGGAAAACCCTACAGAAGAAACCTTGGAGGATGAAAATAAACTAGGGGACACTATCTTAATGAAGTCCCTAGAGGATGAGGCCCATATAGAAGAAGACCCTGAAAATGATAATCGCTCAGGAGACACCATTCCGTTGTAGTCTCCTGAGAGAGAAGTCAATGAAGAAAAAGACTTGGAAGACAAGAATCCATCGGGAGACACAATTCCATTAGAACCTCATCCTGATATTGGCACAGTTCCACCTGAACGTGAAATAAACATAGTTGTTCCATCGTCGATCAAAAATCCCATAACAAAGAAAACATATAAGGGTATAATGAGGAATTTGCTTAAAAAGTACAGGAAGCAGAATAAAACAGTTAACCAACTGAGAGAATGGTTCAACAAAGTAGTTAGGGTCCAAAAATTGAAAGTAGAATTGGAGACTGTAGGACTCCAAAAGGAACATTGTTCTTGGGAGAATATTGAAACCCAGACTGAGAGCCCTTTTGTTTGTTCAAAAGGGACCCAAACAGAGCAATGTCCTTTAAAGAGTAGTGAGATGCAGATAGAAGGTCCTTGCATTTTTCCAATGGAAACCCAAATGGACTTTTCCACTACATATGTTGATGTCCAAACCAATTCTATAGAGAATACTCGAGAAGACTGTTGTATGTCCCAAGGAATAGCTAAAGTTGTTGTTCAAATTGATTTTGAAGGAAAGGCCGAAGAAAATTGTTATATGACCCAAGAAGCAGCTAAGGATGTTGTTTAAACTGACTCAATAATAACATAGGATGATGAAATGTAGATAGAGGTAAGGGAAGTTGTTATCATAAAATTATAAAATGAGCTAGCGAAGACTCAGTAGGAGTTTTCTCAACATAAGGAAGAAGTAGTGCCATTACAAGTACACCAGGAACTAAGGAAGAAATTTGAGGCACTTACTGTCACAGAAGATGATACCTTTTCTAATTTCAAGGATGAATAGAAGAAAGTAGAAAAAGAACACGATAAGTTGTAGAAGGCAAAGGAGAAAATTGAAACTATTTTCTCTCTCTACTTGGATGCTTTGTCTTGTCGAGCATCTGCCACCAATTATGCACTATGCTTGTTAGAAAAATACCTCTTACTGAAGGTTAAAGTTGTCAAGGCTAGTACATCAGTAGGATTCAAGACCACTCCAGACTTTGTCAAATGTTTCAAAGAAAAAAATGAACAGATACAATGCCTTTTATGTGAATTGTACATGCACACTTTTTTCATAGAGGATGATTTGGATAGTAATCCTAGCCCCTTCATTCGGGATATTTAATTTCAAGATTTTCTTTCTTTTACCACTAATTAGATTAAATGGGATAAAACCCATAACACTTTTCAAAAAAGGGAATATGGTATAGACTTATGGGTCAGGGGAGAACCCACAAAACCCCTACATCTTTATGTCTAGCATAAACATTTCATGAAGCAAATAGGTGTTGTGGTTCAATTAGGACCACTCCATATAGGTAAGAAAGGAATACTTTCAGGAAATTAAGGGGGAAGCTTTGTCAGTAGCAAGACAAAGATGGGAAGCTTCCAGTGATAATGTGAAGAATAGGGAGCCATTTGGGTTTAGAAATTTCAAAGTTTCCTCTACTCACATACACAAATATAGCAATATGGTCCTAAGCATGGGCCCTGACTGGATAGGGTGCCATTACAGAAGTCTGATTATCTGGTACCCTCCTGATGAGTATTATAGTGATTATAATTTTCTAGAATATCGTGTGAACCAGGCTTTTGCAATACTCAAACAGAAAAATGGTTTTAGGCTATATAATGAAGAAGTTTATCCTGCTTATTCCTTGACTCAAATACACCTCAATCATCTGATTTCATGAGGACATGAAAAAAGGTAAGCAGGGGAGTATGTTGGGCCATGGAAAAGGTATGTTTTATCCTAATATTAGCTTAGTTAATCATTTTCCTTTATGCATTTATCTTCATTTTAGGAATAAATATAGAAGGAACAATCACAAAAGCTGGATGAAATCGAATATTAGTGAATTGGGTAAATCTAGGCATGAAAAACTAACTTTCCCTATCTTTATACACAAGGACATGAATTGAACGATTGTTCTTCAAACGACAGAACAACAGTGACCAAGGAAGGAAAAGGAAAATGTCTCGATTATGAAGGACAATGGAAGACCAGGAGATCAATTCTATTCTGTGATGAAATCAGATCGACAGTTACAAAATCCTTAGGATATCCCGATCTTGAGGATTTGCTTTTATCCATTTATTTTTCCAAAGTTATATAAATCCATCAGGTGTATTGAACAACTAGTGAGGAATTTTAATATGGTAACTATTCATTTTGGACAGAGAACACTTTTATTACTGTGATTTTGTAAATATACTATCAATTTTAATGAAGAAGGTTGTGTTTTACCTATAATCGCATTCATAATATCTTTCAAAAGTGACTTTTGGAGACTTTGGGCCTTGTCGATAGGATATTTACTACTTTAATTGTGTCATATATATTTATTCTCATTCTGATATTTATTTAGTATTGTTAGTTTCTGAAATTAGCATTATTCCAATTGTTGTGAGTATTGATGATTATGAATTTCTTTTGTTGTTCAAACTAGATTCTAGATCTTGTTGTCTATTACATCTGCATGTTAATCTTAACGGAATTGATTAGGTTCATTTAAGTATTCGATTATTGTGTTGGGTGTGGAGAATGATTTTTCATAGGTCTTTGTTTCAATTGGATGTATACCCCAGGAAGTTTGTACACCCCTCCACGCGGGGGGGGGGTGTGGGGGGGGACTTCTCCTCGTTACGAGGGTTTGGGGGGGCTGATCCCCCCCCAGCTGGGGGGTCTAGGGGCCAGTGAACCCTCAACAGGGGTTTCGGGGGCAGCGCCCCCAAAGCTTAAAAAAAAATGTAAAATTGCCTTGTAAAAGTATAATAATTTCTAGTCAATCTAGGCTGTTCATTAGGCAGATGATCTAACGGTAGAACTTATGTTTAGTTTAGTGTCTTTTGCCCTAGAAGGAAACCCCTCTCTTTGTATGAGGGCATTGTATTTGAGGTTGTGTAATAGATGTGTATTATCTAAGTAAGAAACAGAGAGGTGAGACTGTGAGAGAAAATAGAGGATATTACAATGAATTTGTTGTAGGTTTTGTCTCTTCGTTTTGTTGGATAATAGAATGGAAGGACTAGATGTTCGAGGTGGACGTAGCCCAAACTAGGTGAACCATGTATATCTATGTCCCTCTTATTTTATGATTTTTTTGTGTTTATATTTCTGCAATATTTTATGTGTTCCATTGCTCCGTAATATATAATATTCTAACATTTTGTTCATTCTACAGTGGTGTTACCAGAGATCTGAAGCTTATAGTTGTTCACTTTCCATGAGATGTTTGCATAGTTATTTGTCGTTAAATTTCTAAAGATTTCCTTTTTGTGAAACGAATTATTGTTAATACCAGTTAGATTGCTAAGAGTGATTCTGTTTACTTTCATTTTGATTTAGTTCCTTGCATAATAGATTAAAGTAGATTTGAAAATGCTTTAAAGATATATTTCATGATTTTTTGGATTGAATATCGAGAATTAGATACTAATCATTGCAACAATTCTAAATCATTTCATTATGAATTATCCTCTGAATTCACTTGCATAAACAATGTTGAACACTTGAAATAAGCAGACTTACCCTAGGTTGATGATTAATGTAGGTATTAAGATTTCTTTTAACAGTCATCTTAGCACACCATCAAAAATCCTTTCATTATTTCTAGCCATGCTAAGAGAGACAATGTGATAGGGGAAGATTTTCTATTGCAGGGTTCTTTCTATGCCCAGGATGAGGTTATTACCCCACATATTGTAGGGAAATATTTTCTTCTACAAGGTTCTTTATACACCCAAGATGAGGTTATTACCACGCATATTGTGAATTTTACAATTTTTGTGAGACAAATTTTAGGGGGATATATTATGTAACTAGATCACAAAAACAAAAGCAAATATAGGTCAAAAACTTGAAAACAAGCTTCTTCAAAGGGGAAAACTCCTTTTACATCACATAAATGAACAATTCTTGGATGATTTAAATGACAAGACCTCCTCGGTAAAGGAGTCTAAAGGGTCAAAATATAATTAGGGCTTACATGACAATAATAACGTAAGGGTACACAATAACAATAGTGGGCTTCCATGGGGCACAACAATAACAATATGGAGGCTACACAAGTATTTTTGGGACCAAACATGCCCATATCCTTCAAAAAACTATTTCCTTAAATGCTTAAGTAATTATTGATGCCTCTATATAAAATACTCATCCTCCCATGCAAAATCTTTAGCGGGTAAGTTCTTCCCTTTAATGAGATGCTCTAAAATTGATCATTGTTTTAGTTTTCAGATTCTTTTTTCAGTGATTGCTTTAGTATCCAATAGGATTTTTCTTTCCTTATCAAGTTTTGGAAATATATTTTGAACTAGAAACTTTTCACCTATAAGCTTCTTCAAACATGAAACATGGAAAACTAGGTGTGTTCATGAAGATGCAGGCAGCTCTATTTTGTATGCCATAATACCAATATTTTGTAATAGCTTATAGGGACCATAGTACTTGGGTGATAATTTACTATCCTTCTTAGCTTCCTTGAGTAACATTTTATTATATGGTTGTAGTCATAAAAATACCCAATCACCCACATAAAAACTTATTTCGTTGCGATGTTGATTTGCTTGTTTGTTCATTTGATTCTATGCTAGAGTCAAGTTATCCTTTAAAATTTGGAGAACTTGTTGTTGATCATCAATGTGATCTTCAAATAATTGAACCTTAGAATCGTCCCTTAGATATGATGTGATGGGTGGTGGACGATATCTATATAGCGCCATAAATGGGGTCATTTTTGTTGCAATATGGAGTAAAGTGTTATAGGATGATTCTACTAGAGGTAACCACTTGATCCATTGTGTTTATTTATTAGATACAAAGGAATGAACATATCATTCCAAACATTTGTTCACTATCTTAGTTTTCCCATCAGATTGAGGGTTATAATATGAGCTATGATCCAATTGAGTACCGAGATAGAAAAATAATTTTGTCCAAAAATTTCCAGTGAAAATGGGATCTCTATCACTTACAATAGTCTTTGGGTTTCCATGTCACTTTTGAACTATTTCCACAAATGTCGTAGAAATTGTACTGGATTTAAAAGGATGAGGAAATGAATAAAAGTGTGCATACTTTGTAAGTCTATCAACTACCACCGTGATAACACTCTTTCCTTCGTAATTTAGTAGACCTGTGATAAAATCCATTGGGACCTACTCCCAACACTGACTTAGAATAACTAATGGTGTTAAAATACATGGGGTTTTAATTGTATCAATGCTATTTTGTTGGCAAACCAAGCATTCGACCATCAAATTATAAAAATTATATTGAAGGTCATCCCAAAAAAGTTCCTCCTTGACCCTATGGTAATTTTTTCTAAATCCCAAGTGCCCTCCTTAATAGTGTGAAATTCCAAAAGAAATTTTTGTTTGAGTTTGGAGTTCTTACATAGATATAAGAACCCTTTATATCATAGTGAATCATTTTTCTAGATAAAAGTATCATATGGATTGGGATCTTGTTGCAACTTTAGAATGAGTGCTTCCACCTATTCATCATTGTTCCATTCATCCCTTTCTTCCTTTATCCAATCAGGTTGGATAGTAGAAATGGCACAAATCAATGCCTCCACATGCTCATCTGCAACAATAGTTTTCTTCCCTTTCTTGTAGATTATTTCAAAGTCATAACTCAGCATACCTGTGAGCCATTTTTGTTTCTCTTCTGAAGATAATCTTTGTTCCAAGAAGTATTTAATACTATCATGATCTATTTTTACCTTGAAGTGTCTTCCAATTATGTAAAGGAACCGTTGCTTCATGGAATGTAGAATTTCCAACATTTCCTTCTCATAAATGAGTTTGTGTAATTATTTCCCTTGATTAGATGGCTTTCAAAGGCAACAAGTCTACCTTCTTTCATTAAAACAACACCAATTTCATTTTCTAGGGCATCACATTCCACAATAAAGATTTTTGTTAAGTCTGGTGTAGCTAATATCAAAGCTTGGCACATTGCGTCTTTCATATGTTCAAATGCCTTTGTTACTTCCAGAGTCTACGAAAATGCATATTTTTTCAATAATGTTGTAAAGGTGATATTATTTCCCATAATTCTTAACACCCTTGCCATAATACCATGTCAACTTGAGAAACCTTCAAAGATGCCTTAAAGTTGTCGGGATTTTCCATTCCTTGATGGCTTTAATTTTGTTATGATCTACCTTAACACCCTTGTAAGATACAATATGACCTAAATATTTCACCTCCTCAACCTAAAAGAAACATTTCAAGGTTTTTCCATACAATTGTTTCTCTTGTAATAGTTTGAGCACCCTGTCAACATGTTGAACATGATCCTTCCAGGACATGCTATATATTAGTATATCATCAAAGAATACTAACACAAATTTTCAAAGGGTATAAAAATGGAATTCATCAAACATTGAAATGTGGAAGGTGCATTAGTAAGGCCAAAGTGCATCAGAAGGAATTCATAATGACCTTCATGAGTTCTAAATGTTGTCTTTGGAATATATTCAATCTTCATCTAATTTGATTATATCTAGGCTGGAGATCCAACTTAGTGAAGTACATTTCTCCATGCAATTGATAAAAAAATTCAACAATGACATGAATTGGAAATTTATCTTTAATTGTGAGCTTGTTGAGCTCTCTATAATCTAAACACATACACCATGATTCAACCTTCCTGTGTACCAATACTACTGAAGCAAAGAAAGAACTTTGGCTAGGTTGAATTATACCAACCTCTAGCATTTTTGCAACCATACATTCAATTTCACTCTTTTGTTTATATGGATATATGTAAGTTTTGATGTTTGGAGGAACACTTCCTAGAATCAAGTGAAATGCATGATCATGATAAAGAATAGGTTGAGATCCTTAGGAGTCTCAAATACCTTAGAATGTTTTTCAGGGACTCTTTGGAGATCTAGAGAAATGG
>APFE030568731.1:0-18852 GCA_000404065.3 Pinus taeda
GATTAATTTTTAATGTTAAATTTAATGACTGTGACTGTTATGATCGATTTCAAGGACACTACATTTTCCATCATCCCTTATCTCACTGATTCTTATCATCTTTCATACTTCAACCTATTTCATACCTCTAAATCCATTACCCTTTTCACATCAACCTTGTCATGCCAAACGCATCCTACAACCATACCAACATCTTCCATTTGGCCGAGTACCAATAGAAACAGGACACGTGGTGGATTGTGTTTAAAAAAAAAAATAAAGGTAAAGGAACAAATGTTAAAGCGGGCCTATTCATTGTATTCCATACGGCCGAATTATGATTCCACCACCTGACGCAGCTAAATGATTCAGTGGAATCCTTGAAATCATACCCCAGTATTGCATATACGCTTCCAGCGCTCCTATGATGGCATCTATACAAGCGGTAGAACCATTCCTCTATTTCCAAAGATGAATACGCTATGAAGTAAGTGTAGTTGGTTATTTCACCATCATTCTCAGTTATTTCACGCTGGCATTTAACTCCCGTGACTTCCACAGTAAGGATTGAAAGCAGTGAGCACCACAAGAGGGAAATATAACCATTCCGTTTCGACTCCCACCAAAGTCACAAGATAGTCAACCGAGCATCATACTGGATATTAAGGGAGGGACACCACCAGGTAACAAATTGAAATTTCTTTGTTGAAATTGCAAAACATAAACAGAGAAGAGTTAGAGCACGACCCTCTGCCAAAATGACCAATAGGGTTGAGCCGAGCATGTTCGACAGTTTCAATATTCATGAAGATTGCATTTCAATTTCTTAGCGAGATACAGTGGTTGCCTTTTTAGAGAGAATTTCATGGAAGTAATGAAGAGGTTACCAAACAATTAGCTTTCACATTCAATGGAGAGAAAGCCCTGATAGGTAACTTCTCATTCAGGGTTTCAGAAGACACCATAGCCCAGTCAATAGGGATCAACCCAGAAGGGGAGAAGTACTTTAAGACAAAGCAATTTAAAGAGAAGTCATGGACTCAATTTATGTCTAGATCCAGAGTCTCATCAATTAATTGGAAGAAAGGCGTCCCAAGGAGTTGGTTGATGCATCGCTGGGATGAGATGGTCTATATCCTCCAAAAATTCGTAACCTGTGAAGGCCGTTACAATATTGTCTATCTATACCATATTAAATTACCGCTACACTTGAAAAGGCAGTGTGTTATTATTCTACCATATTTTCTATTACAAAGCCTAACTAAGATGTCGAAGACCATCCAAAAGCAAAAGGGAAATGAAGGCAAGAGCCTATATCACTTTGGCTAGATTAAAATTCTTATTGAGCAAGAATTGTAGAGAAAAGGGAAAATGTGGAAGGAGTTCTTAGCTGCTAACCAAATTAAAGATGAAGAAGACAAAGAATAATTGCAGGAGAACTCAGGATTCATGAAGGATATCGATGAAGAGATCCCAGTATCCAAAGCAAGCAAGGTGCCTCCACCTGTGAGTAGCATAAGGACTAGGAAAATGAGAAAAGAAGATGCTAAGAAGGCAGAGCAAGATAAAATTTTCACCACTTATTCAAGAAGAACAAGGAGAGCACCAAAAGCCCAGTTACAAGAAGACCAACTTAAATCCAATGCACCTATACCAATGGATATTGAGAGTAGTGACCACTCACCACCAGGAGCAGGAGCTGATATAGAGGTTGAAAGCAATAACAAGCAAGAAAAAGGTTCACCACCTCCCATTAAGAAACATAAGAAACTGGAGAAACAAATTGAGAAATTAAAGGAAGAACTCATGGAGGCTAATATGCTAGAAAAAGTTATCAAGAAAGAAAATGAAATACTCCGATCGCAGAGTAAAGGGACTCAAAATAAGAATGAAAAGCTAAGGGAGCGAATCAATGAACTAGAGGCTGAGCAAATGGATATTTGTAATTGGGCCACTAAGCGGTACAATCAGAAGAAGACCCTCAAAGAAAAATACAAAAGATTAAAGCAGGAGCTCCATGGTCACAAAGATGCCCAGGTGAAAAAGAATGTGGAGACATTGCCAAAGGCAGCAGAGGTACAGACAGGGACAGAGTTCAAGGGAAGCACTTCGGGGTTAGCATGAGCACATGCTAATTCATTAAGTCGGGGAGAGATGTTGGTACCATCCCATGACCTCCTTTTTCCTCCTAAAACATATCATTTGCCTACTTCTTTCCATCATATATCTCTTAGATCCCTTGAAAATTGATTAGTTAATAGTCCTATAGTTATTAAAATGAATTAAAATTGATTTAGGAGTTTTATGTTAACGAATTAGGAATTTTTGGTAAAATGGCTACAGGAAGTTCCAGCATCCTGTAATTGGTTCATTGTTTGACATGTGGCATGACATCTAGGATAGAGCGAAGGGCAGGGATGAAAAGTAGAATGTCCAAGCATGGACGAATACCTATCCTACAGCAGAATCGACCCTCCTACATGCGCGGTCAACGAAGGTCAAAGTATAGCATGTTGGCGACAAAGGCAGCAACAACAAAGCATTCTAAATTGATTTAGTTTTGTTCCTTTTTGAAATTAGTTTAATATAGAAACATTTTAAAAATCACGACATGATAAAAGCGGCAACAGCCACATCATGAATGTACATTCGTTTTCGAAATGTAAGGGTTGTAAAAACATATGTAAACACAGTTCTGGGTAGTCAGTAGTTGGTTATCGTTGTTTCATTTGAAAACAGAGTTTGAACTTAATATCAAAGACATAATTGCAGTCACGATCTTTTCCTTGTTGCGTTGATTTGATAATCGGTTGATCACAGTCCAGTATACCTCTGGAACGCGGACGGACCCTGCGTTAACTTGGTATACTGTCATTTCCTTTTCATTCGCAACTTAGGGTATTAAATGATATGCACAGTAATTAGAATTGGTTGTTGATTTCAATCGAATGCGTATGGTTTATGATAGTGCTTGAACAGTTCATCACTGAGATCGTGAATCGTATCCTGTAAGGGATTCGATCCTTTGTTGTTTTTTTAAGAAATGTAATGAACTCTGTTATCATTTCAAAGTATGCTTATGATTTCTATCTTGCATGAATATTAGTGAATGCTGAGTATTTGCTGAACAAGGTTTTATGCATAATGTCTCTGTAAGGAGATTGAAATCTTGGTTTGCAGTGATACACAATGTTTTAATTTGGTAAATGAATTGAATGACAATGTTGTAATTAGGTAGATTAAATGAGTGACCTAAGTGTTTGGGTGATAGGTAACATACCTCAATCTTCCGTAAAGAATTCCTGTGACCTACCATCATAACCACTTAGCTAATAATCCTTTATTTCAATATACTTTAGACGCATGCCTCTAAGTCTATGCATCCTGGTCGATAATAAATATAGCCTAGTCTAGCACCCTAGACAGGACACTACAACGACCTGACAGTTGAGACTTGTTGATGTAATAAATGTTCAACTCTCCCCCTCTCCAGATAAATAGGGGGAAGAATCACTTCAAAAAGGTTCATAAATCCTAAATAAAACATTACATGTTATTTTCAGACTGTATGACTTTATACTACAGATCTTTCAGAATATCAAGGAAATGGTGGTGATTCCCCCTTCAAGTATTTAGAGTATGTTATCCCTCTGTTAAAACCCATTATGTTCATGTTTCTTCTCTGAATTCATGCAATAATCATTGTTATAATTATTTAATATTTCCTCACATATTCATTTGTATTGACTTATTACTGCATTTGGCTGTATGGATTATTAAGATTATATCTTTAAAATTGGGCTACATGAATCCTAGCATTCACTCTCTCTTTTGTGCATTATATCGACCTGTAACTTAGATAAGTGTAGAAATTCTTGATGCATCAAGCTCTATCTGATAAGTGTAGAATTATTGACGTTTTAAGCTCTATGTGATGGGTTACTCCTTCTCCTTATCATCTCTCATTACTTTGCAAAATCTTATTAAATTGTAAGTCCTTGAACCATTTGGCCTCCACTGTTTTATGCATATCTTTCTATGATTTGTACACGTGAGGAAGTTCCAGAAAGTCATGGATTTTTCCTTTAGATGAATTAACCAACTCATTCCGTTTAAATATATACATATATAACATATATGTGATGTCTCCAATTTCTTGAGAATCATAGGAGACACATATAATCTAGATGTGCCTAGGCACTAGTATTGTAAGCAATCTATGGCTTCCTTTGGGAGTGACAACATCTTCTGGGGTCATTTTCGGGGAATGTATTGAAGGATTTTTCCCCTGGGATACAACAAGTTGAGCACTCTTTATGTAGGTGAGAAAATGCATTCTGATTGCATCACATCACCTTGGTGACTCCACAACCATCATTATCATTTATCATCCTAGATTTTAAAAAGTGCCACACTCATTCAGATACCTCTAAGTAGAAATCCCCATTCGTATCTCACTAGGAGAAATTAATTTTCAAGAAAGTATGGAAGGAGAAAACTCCTACTACATGCGCTACCGTCCCATCAATCTTTGAAGCCTCCTCATCCATCTCTCAACCCGTTGTTACTCACTACTTAGTAATTACTCCTAAAACCCTTACATACCATGCTTTCAGGCTAGCCATTCCTACCACTGTGTTTTTGGCCCACGTTCCTTAGGTGAGTCTCAATCCCCCTCCATTAATCCAGATGTCTCTTCTGAGTTTTTTGCTAAATAAATATGCCCCTCTTAGTTTACCTTAGCCCCTAAGTGCTATGCCTTAGGACTACCTAAATCTTCTGCCTAGGCTTAATTGGGAGGATGATAACATTTCACAGAGACACATTGAAACCTTTTTTGCATTTGTTGAGAATCTAAACGTGGAATGACTGGATGTGGTCATGAGACTTTTTGTACAATTCCTTGGTGGAGAAGCCAGAAAATGGTTTAAAGCCCTACCCAATGCCTCCATCACTACCTTGGAGGAACTTGAAAAATCTTTCACACAAAAATGGGGTGAAAAGAGAAATCATGAGTACCTCCTCTCAAAGTTTAACACTATAAGGAAGAAGTCAAAAGAGAATATCTCAGAGTTTATAAAAGGGTTCAATAAACAATATAATAACTTGTGAAGTGAGATAAAAAATCCTCCAACTGCTGCTCAAGTACCGTTTTTGGGATCCTTTGAATCCAACTTTGGATTTGCTGTAAGGGAAAGGAAGTCTCTCACTCTAGATCAACTCCAAATTGATGCATTTGAGGTGGAATAAAATTTCACCTCAGCAGGGAAGTCAAGAGGAAAGCATGAACCTACTGAGAATAAAAGAGGAAAATAAGAAGCATCCTCCTTGGTTCAATATAAAGAATCATTAGACCTGAAGTGGGATGAACTGGATAAACTCATGAGGAGTTTATCACATAAGGTTGAAAATCTTGAACTTAAGAAAAAGAGTCTTTCCAAACAGAATGCTCAAGTCAACAATCGGGGTTATAACCCACAATATAGAAGGCCTCCATTGTAAATACTTCCAAGGGAAAGAAAGGAACAACTTGATCAGATCCCTCATCCTGTTTTTTAGAAGATGACCCCGACGAACAATCATCAGATACACATGAGATACAGGGAGAATTATATTCCACTTTATATGAAAAAGAACATGAAAATATGGCTCACCAAGAGACCAGTCATGATAGAGAAGCAGCATAAAATGAGGAAGATATATATTATTATTGTAAACAGTTTATAGATTTCATGCAAGCACATCCCCACCAAAAATATGATCCAAGATCTTCAAAAAAGAGGTCAAGGGAACTGAAACAACAAGAGGGCACTGCTCCCCAATTTATTCCCCCAGTACCAGATAAAGGGAAAGGTAAGCTGAATCCTGACCCTTCCAAGATAAAAGTATCCACAAATAAGGAAAGGAATAGTTCTGAGAGACATACAGAGAAACAGGCACATGTTCTACAAAAAAATTCCAATGGTAAGGAAGGAGAAGCAGACCCGAGAAGTATAGAAAAAGTCCAACCTACATTCAATCTTCAGAAGGAGCTTGAAAAGGTAAAGATTCATGTTCCTCTGATTGACCTTCTAAATAGCCTACTTATAAATCTCAAGTCTCTCAATTCATGCATCTATCCATCTCAGCACCAAACCATGATAGTTTAAACCTTCAAGACGAGAGGCCAATGGTTTTCTTTGGGCCGCATGTGGAAGAAATAGATCCTTCTACTGCACCCTTTTGCATGACCCTAGTAATCCATGACCTCTTATTACATAATTTCATGTTGGATTCCAGAGCCTCGCACAACTTCATGTCCCTAGCAGTGATGGAACAACTGGACTTGCAGATCACCAGGCCCTATAAGGAACTATACTCCTTTGACTCTAAGAGGGTCAAATGCTTGGGAATGATAAAGGACCTGGTGGTAAACCTGCCTCAGATCCGTATGAAGATCATGGTAATGGATATAGTAGTGGCATACATTCCCCTTCGATTCGGCATGCTCCTATCTAGATCTTTGGGTTCTAAGGTGGGGGGATCTATCAAGTTAGATGTGACTTATGCCACTATTCCCACGTTTGGAGGCAAGAAAAGGAGGTTGTACAAAGAGTCCAGGTTTGTAAAAACTGTGATCCTAGCTAAAGGCTCAGAAAACTCCCCAGTGCATGGGAAAGAAAGCGACCTCTCCTGCCTGTTCCTAGAAGAAGATGAGACCATCTTAGAGGAAACATCAGTACACCTAACAAGGCAGTTAGAACACCAGCACACAAATGAAAACAAGGTATGGAAATTATAATTTTACGAAGCAAATTCCAAAGAGGGAAATGGAGCAGGAGTATTGTTTGTATCTCCTGAGGGCAGCCTGATACCCCTCTCATTCAAGCTGGAGTTTGAGGCAACTAACAACGTGGCGAAGTATGAAGCATTTCTCCTTGGGCTCCAAATGGAAAAGAATATGAATATTGAATTCTTGACGGTCTATGGAGACTCTAAGATGCTCGTAAGGTAGATCAGGAATTAGTTCCAGGCCAAACACCCCATACCGAGGACTTACCAGAATGAAGTGTGGGATTTAATTGATAACTTCTTCCTAGCATTTAATATCCAATTTCTTCCCAGAGAAGGAAACAGAATGGTTTACTCCCTTGTAGTAGCAACAAGCAGTTTCAAGCCCCCTCAAAATATGCTCCTCAAATATGAGGTGGAAGTCAGGTACAGACCCTCTATACCTGATAATGTCAAGCATTGGAAGGTATTTGAGGATGACGAGCAAATGAAAAGATTCATAGAAGTCATTGGGGAGTTCGCTAACTCCACCATCGATCAAGAAGAAGAAGAAGCAGATTAGGAAACCACTTCGTGGGAAGACATAGTGGTTGGGTGAAAAATTCTACAACTAAAAGGGAATACCATCCCTCATGGACTAGTCCCACTAGAAAGGCTTTTTAATAAAGATGACGTAACCTCCAATCCCATGGCTCCAAAGATAGAAAATCAAGTAGAATATTTCAATTTCAACTCAGAGGAGGAACCCTAGATGATCAAGCTGTCGAAAGAAATCCCCTTGCAATATAAAAAAAGGTATTTAAATCTATTCAAAACCTACAAGGATGTTTTTTCTTTGTCTTATGAGGATTTGAAAGAATTTTATACTAACATCATACAACATAAGATTTCTTTAAAGGGTGGAATAAAACCATGCAAGCAGAAACTCAGGCAAATAAATCCACTCTTACTCCCCTCCATTGAGAAAGAAGTGAAGAAGTTGCTACAGGTAAAGATCATAATGCCTTCAAGGTACTCTGAGTGGGTGTCCAATTTAATCCCTGTCTAGAAAAAGAATGGAGAAATAAGGCTATGTGCAGATTTTTAGAATCTGAACAAGGCATCATTGAAAGACAACTATCCACTACCTAAGATGGATTATATATTGCAGAAGGTGGTCGGCTCAGTCAGAATGTCCATGATGGATGGGTACTCTGGGTAAAACCAAGTAGTAGTCCACCCTGATGATCAAAATAAGACTGCTTTCACCACCCCATGGGGAACATTCATGTACGCTTGCTTGCCTTTCGGTCTTATTAACGCAAGTGCCACATTTCAGAGAGCTATGATATAGCTTTCATATGGGAGCAAGACAAATTCATGGTGGTTTATTTAGACGATATCAAAGTCTTTTCTAAGACTAATGAAGAGCACATCCTCCACTTGAAATTCACCTTTGAGAAATGTAGGAGGTATGGTCTTTCTTTGAATCCTAAGAAATATCAGTTTTCCCTGAGTGAGGGGAAGCTACAAGGACACATAGTAGCACAAGAAGGTGTGAAGATCGATCCTAAGTGAGTCGAAGCCATCAGTCATATTCCTATACCCAGGAATAAGAAAGAAGTCCAAGCCTTTTTGGGGAGAATAAATTTCTTGAGGAGGTTCATATCCAACTACGTAGAAATAGTCAAGGGTGGTAAGGACATGCTTAAGAAGGAAAATGAAGTCAAGTGGAGCCCTTCCCCTTGAGATTCTTTCATTATAATTAAATAAGCTTTGGTTGAAGCCCCAATACTAGTCAGCCCCAACTATTCAATGCATTTCTATATCTTCTCTTTTGCTTCTTCACATACTATTGCCGTTGTACTACTACAGAAGAATAAACATGGTTATGAATAGCCCATCACCTTCTTCAGCCAAGTCTTGAGGGATGATGAGCTGAAATATAATCTCTTGGAGAAACAAGCCTATGCACTAGCCAAGGCTTTGAAGGCATTTTGTATGTATGCGCTACAATCAGAAATTACAACATTAGTCCCAATGAAAGCAGTCAAGAACATCCTGGTGCAAGAAGACAGTGAAGGAAAAAGGGGTAGGTGGATAACAAAGATACAAGAATATGAGCTAGACATAAAGCCTAATAAGCTGATAAAAGGCTAGGGGTTGGCAAGGGTTTTATCTGAATCTAATTGCCAAGCTTTAGGGATAAACCTGATAACTAAGGAAGGTAGACCAGAGGATCATCAGAATGGGATTAAAACATCCGAGCAGAAGATCTATGCTAAATACGAGGGATCACACTGGTATAAGAACATTGTTCATTATCTCTTATTACTAAGGTGCCCGTTGGGGCTGAATAAATCCAAATACCAAACATTGAGATTGCAAGCGCAAAAATATATCATATCCAATGGTCTACTCTACTGGAAGGACCTGGTGGGAATATTACTATTATGTTTGGTAGAGGACGAAACCCATAAAATGATTGAGGATTTTCACGAAGGAGTTTGTGGAGGTCACTATAGCTAGAAGACCACATCACATAAAATACTCAAGGTGGGATTCTACTGGCCTACATTGTTTGGAAATGTTCATTCCTAGGTCAGGTTGTACTAGAAGTGCCAATTGTTTGCTGAGAGGAAAAAGATTTTTCCTCTCCCCCTAATTCCAGTACATGTGGAAGAACCTCTTAGACAGTGGGGACTAGATTTCATACGAGAAATAAACTCACCGTCTAGTGGCCAACACAAGTGGATGTTGACAACTACGGATTATTTCACCAAGTTGGTAGAGGCCACCCTAACCAGAAATACTATAGACTCAGTGGTAATCAAGTTTATGGAGGAGAACATATTATCTTGCTTTGGTTTTCTTATCAAAATTATCACTGGTAATGCTCAAGTCTTCAAATCTTCCAAATTCATCAACTTCTGCCAGAAATTCAATATCATCATCAGGTACTCCACTACGTACTATCCTCAAGGTAATAGCTTGGTTGAGTCCTCAAACAAAACTATGGTGAGGGTGCTGAAGAAGACCATTGCCAAGAATCAGAGGAACTTGGACTCCCAACTGAAGTTTTCCCTATGGGGCAACAAAGTAACTCCTAAACGATCCATGTGGAAATCACCTTTTGAGTTGGTGTATGGTAAGGCTACAGTCTTCCCATTCCAATTAGTGATGTCAGTGGCAAAGTTAATATAGGAATCTGAGGAAGAGTCGAGTGCCTTGACACGAAGGATAAATTAGTTGGTCGAGCTTCATGAAAATAGAGAACAGGTGGGTACCAAATTGTCAAATTACCAACAAAAGATGAAATGTTTGACAAGAAGGCAAAGGATTGACCCCTTCAACTAGGAGATTTAGTTATCTGATGTGACGTCTAATGAGAAGACAAAGGGAAACATGGAAAATTCGATCCACTTTAGCTCGTCCATTTCAATATTGCAGAAGAGAGAGGAAATAACACATACATGCTTGAAACTATGGATGGTGAATCACTGGAACTGTTGGTAAATGGTCAGTTCCTCAAACTATATTTCCAAAACTAGAGGTACCTATCTTGCACTCATTGTAAATACCAGTGTGTGTATTGTAATTTTTATATGAAATTTCTAGTTTATGTTGAAAATTCCACATTCACAAAATTATCATTTGTTTAGAAAGGACTCCATGCCCAAAGGATAAGTTCACAATTTTAGGTTCTCAGCACCTTGCTAGCAAGGCATTATCCCCTGGTGGAGCCAATGTTGTCACTTTCTGAAAACAAAGTTCCAGTTGTACAAGGAGTACCAAAGAACATAGATGTTTTCATCCATTCTCCAAGCCACAAAAACTCTCAAAGCTAAATCAAACCATCTGCACTGGATATTTCTCTGAATAAGCTTTCTAATGGTAGGTGGAAGTCCAAAAATGGACTCTTGGATCAGAAGTTAGAGCAGATTGAAGATACGCTTTCAAAGCTAGAAGACAAAGGAAAAATGGCTAAGGGTCAGACTCATATCAACAAATCAGAAAATCGGAAATCGGCAGATCCAACGAGACATTATTAAGGAATTACGGGGGAATATGCCAATAGTGTTAAAGCAGTAGGGGAGGGCTGATGTTGATACAAAGGAAATCCGTTGCAAAACCAGAGGCAAGCATGTTTTTTCTCTCTCCTCCACGGAGGCCATGTGGCGTAATATCATTGGTCCAATTGAATACAGATGGAAGTTGGTGTCAGCATGATGTGGTAGTACGGAGGACATGTGGCATGCAGATTCAACATTTTTAGCGGTCCTATGGGGGCATATTCGGGTGACACATGTCACCACTCAGGAGGTGCCACCTGGCACTGATGATGTCATCAATGTCCCAAGGTCCCTCCTCTGCCATCAAATAAACACCCCCCATCCTTGAGCAGCCTTGATTGACTCCTCCAGATAAATGACTCCCAAGCCTTTTCAGCCCCCCCACCACGTTTCCCTTTATCGTCAAGGGAGGCATTCGAAAAAGAAGTTTCCCCACCGGGCCCCGCCGCTATGTGTCCCTATCATATCATTTCGCACCACACCCTCACTTACCACTTACCATTCATGCCCCCCTCCAAAAACCACTCAACCTCACACTCCCTCCCGTAAAAGGCTTTAGTGCCCGAGGACTAAGCACCCAGAAGTTGGCGTTAGCATGATGTGGTAGTACAGAGGAAACGTGGCATGCAGATTCAACATTTTTAGGGGTCCTATGGGGGCGTATTCGGGTGACACATGTCACCACTTAGGAGGTACCATCTGGCACTGATGATGTCATCAATTTCCCAAGGTCCCTCCTCTGCCATCAAATAAACACCCCCCCATCTATGAGAGGCCTTAACTGACTCCTCCAGATAAACGACTCCCAAGCCTTTTTAGCCCCCCCACCACATTTCCCTTTATCGTCAAGGGAGGCATCCGAAAAAGATGTTTCGCCACTGGGACCTGCCACTACATGTCGTTATCATATCATTTTTCACCCCACCCTCACTTACCACTTACCACTCATGCCCCCCTCCAAAAACCACTCATCATCACACTCTCTCCCATGAAAGGCCCTAGCGCCCGGGGACTAAGCACTTGGTAATAGCCCCTTGTTTATATGAGAAGAAATGTAGGCAGAGGCTTAGCGAAAGGGGACCAAGGAACATTGATGATCGTCGTTCTGCAGTGCCTTCCAAAGTAAAATTCTCGCTGCCATAAAGACCCAATAGTATGGTACATGGATTTGAAGGCGTATGGGTTGGAATCTCTAGCATTTAATAAGGAAAATGGAGCATTCAAACCCGGCATGGGTTGATCCAGAAAGGCCCTATGTGACACCGAACCATGGTCGACGTTGACATAAGTAAACAAGGACTTGGTAGCTCAGGGAGAATTGATTATTCAGCATGGTGCCCCCATATAGAGGGAAGACAAAGTACCGCCCAGGGTTCCTCTACTTGAGTACTATGGCATGAAACTGATATTGACCACTCCCAGCTTTGAAGGATGAATGGTTCAAGCAGTAAAGGCAAAAATGATGGGAGTCGGCTGAGCAACATAGTAGGCCATACCATGAGCAATCTACAACCTGAAGCAGAAGCAATCACAGGGATGGGCATGAAGAGATTTAGTTAACATTGTTCATCTGATTGTTGACTAATTTGTTATCCTCTAATGTGCCACCCTTTAATGAGGCAATTAATATTTTGTAATTCTTTTAGGCCACAAATCCATCCCTGGCCGAGACAGTTAGTCGACCTGACAGTTGAGACTCTATCGAAGATATTTTGATGTAATAAATGTTCAATGCTCCCCCTCTCCAGATAAATAGGGGGAAGCAACAATTCACAAAGGTTCAGAAATCCTAAAGAAAACGCTACATGTTATTTTCAGACTCTATGACTTTATAATACAAATCTTTCAAAATATCAAGGAAATGGTGGTGATTCCCCCTTCGAGTATATACAGTATGTTATCCATCCATTAAAACCCATTACGTTCATGTTTCTTCTTTGAATTCATGTAATAATAGCTGCTAGAATTATTTCATACTTCCTCACAGATTCATTTGTATTGAATTATTGATGCATGTGCTGGTATGGATTATTGAGATTATATCTTTAAAATTGTGCTACATGAATCCTTGCATTCACTCTCTCTTTTGTCCATTATATCTACCTGTGACTTAGATAAGCGTAGAAAGTCTTGATGCATCAAGCTCTATGTGATAAGTGTAGAATTATTGACACTTTAAGGTCTATGTGATGGGTTACTCCTTCTCCTTATCCTCTCTCATTACTATGAAAAAGCTTATTAAATAGCAAGTCCTTGAACTACTCAACCTCCACTATTTTTTGCATATATTTATGCAATTTGTACACGTGAAGAAGTACCAAAAATTCATGGCTTACTCCTTTAGATGAATGAGCCAACCCATGCCATTTAAATATATGCATATATAAAATATATGTGATGTCTCCAATTTCTTGAGAATCATACGAGACACATAGAATCTAGATGTGCCCAAGCACTGGTCTTGTAAGCAGTCTAAGGTTGTCTCTGGGAGCGACAACACCAACCATAAAGAAGCAAGGCCTATATATTCCTTTGCCTACTCGTAGGCAACCTTAGGAATCCATCTCTATGGATTACATGTTGGGCCTTCCTTCTAGTAAGCATGGGAGCAACTGTGGTTTTATAGTCATCAACCGATTCTCTAATATGACCATTATGGCAGCTTGCAAGAAGAGTATCACAACAGAGGCCTTTTTTACTATCTTCTTTGAGCGAGTGTCGGTACACTTTTGGATCCCACAATCCATTGTCTCAGATTGGTACAAGAAATTATTAAGTGCATTTTGTTCAAGTCTCTTGTCGATGGTGGATACCAAACTTACTAAGTCCATGAATTTCCACCCCCACATGGATGGCCAAACAGAGGTCATCAATAGGACGATCGTACACATTCTACACATGTACAACTCAAAGCATCCATGAACATGGGATGAAAGCCTCCGCTATGTCTAGCACAGCTACAATAGAGCTATCCATAGCTCAACGGGCCACAACCCCTTTCAGGTAGGGCTAGGATTTCAACCATTATGTCCCATTGATGTGGCCATACCATTTTTAACTACTCAGGTAGATGTAGCTCATATCCAGTCTGAAGTTGATAGGGCTAACAAATTAATTGAGAGAATTCAACACATCTTCCAATAGGTCCATGATATATTGGTTAGAGCCAATGCTAAGTACAAGAAATTCCATGATCAACATTGGGTGTCGCACAAGTTCCAGGTTGGTGACAAATTTTAGCTACATTTGCAGAAGGAGTGCCTCGTTGGACCCCGCCGCACACTTTTCCCACTCCAATATGGGCCATACACCATCACCAAGGTTGTAGGGGACAATTCCTTCGAGCTCAACATTTCAAAATTCCTTGGTCTACACCTAATGTTCAATGTGGACCGCCTTTGACCATACTTTCCACCATTGCTGGACACGCCTGACATTACAAAACAAATCACACCATCAAATTCAATCCCAAACTGCATGGAATAGGCCACAACTAATCAGATCATGGAAACAAAGATCAAAAACACTCACCAACAGAGGATCCAACTATATTGAGTTATCAAAGAAAGCCAACTCCTTCACGAGGGCAAGTGGTTCACTAGGGATCAGGTTCAACGGAAATTTCCTCACCTCATGGAGGCTTTGCATGCAATGGGGACCATTGCTTCCTAAGGAGGGAGGACTGATCCAGGCAGATATTGGTGGTCACCCACTTATTCCACTTAGAACTCCAGTCAGTTTCATCTATTTCCTTGTTTATTGCAACATTTACTATTTTTAGCAGTTTTTCGAGTCCTGAACTTTTAGAGCCGTTTTGACCCCCTAAACGGCATTTTTTTGAGGTCCACAATAAGGCCATAGCCATAGGCAAGGAACTATGACAAATCCTATAGTACTTAGAGAGATATTTCCAACAAGGTATCATATACACCAAATGGAGATAATATGACCAAGTTATGACCTCATGAATGTAGCTGCCCAACTAGCCCCAACGGTGCCCACAAACTCTTGGTGTTCCATCTCCTAGGGTTAGGGTTCTGGTTGTTTAGGGTTTTCCCTTGTTCTTCAATAATAAACAGGCCCTTGAGGCTCATTGTAACGTAGTTCAGAGGCATGTAGCCTCCACATCTCTTCTTAAAGATAAGTTACCATCGCTCAAGCTAGTTTATTTCCATTATGCTTATAAGTGTGTTTCCGTATTTGATATTAATGAAATGAAGTGTTATTTCTGCTACATATCTGTATTTATGGTTATATCTATAATTTGTTGCATTCCTATTTAAGTTCGGATCAATAGTTGCTATATTTGATAAGGTTAAGCAATAAAAATATATTTTTTGAGCCAAATCAAGATCTAATTACTTTTGATATTTTTATTGGGTTGTCAATTTTCCATTCCTTTTTTCATTCAAACCATCTTTTCTTGGCCATTTTTCCCACATGTTGCCACTCGTTCACTGCCTTTCTTACCAATTTTCCTTAGAATGTGTCACAAAGAACCTAATAATGGTAAGTAATTAATTATTGTAATTTCCTTTTATTTCTAACGGATTAAAGAGGTTAACACTTGATTTATTATTAATGATGGTTTTGTCTAGCCAGTTCTTACAACTCCTTTGCAGGTCCTACAACTAGCCTCCAAGGTTGGCATATTCGTGCAACTCAAAGGAGAATTATGAGACATGGGTTTCTTAATATATGACATGGTTCCATGTTGTTAACTTCACACCTAAGTTGATTTTAGAAGCTTCTAGGCAAGGGTCAATAGTCAAGACATCTTGTGGCAGGAAGAATCAAGTGATCCACTTCAGGCACAATTTTCAAATGAATGAAGCAAAATATGTGAAAGGTAAAATGTGGGTTTTATTTAGAACAACCCCAATTAGATTAATTGCATGAATTTACTCTAAAATTATGCATAATGGGAGAAATATGAGGTTCTTCCAAAGGAAAATTTTAGGTTGCGACTATGGTCTAGTTACACCCAAGCTGAGCAATCAGATAGCAAAATAGAACCAGCCAAACCATTCTTAGAAAAATTCATGCTAAATTAACCCCATAGGATCATATCTCCATCTAAATATGTCAATTAATCAATATTGTGTAAGATTAACCATGATTTGATAAGCACCTTTTGGAGAAATTGTCTAAATTCGCCCTTGATCTTCCTTGTATAAATAATTGGGCAAAATCCATGATGTGGAATTTTAGAAAGAGGCTACTAAAGGGGAGTTTTTGTCATCATTTCATGGTTATGGGATGATCCCATGTGGTGACCATTAGGATCAGATTCTATTGAATCATTTCTAATGTAAGGGACTTATGATCATTTAATGAAAGGGTTGATGATAGGTTTATTTGTTTGTCGTATAAAAGCTTTTTTATCTTCGTGATTTATCTTAACAGAGGAAGCGAGCTAGTTGGGTTGGGCCCACCAATCCAACCAATTTATATCTTATCTTTTCTTGCTTGAAGGTATATATCCTAGTGTGATTGAAATAGATCTGGAAGAGTGATGTGATTTGAATTAAGTTTGTGTTTATTTCTCAGATTTTGGGTTTGACGAGTTTTGGTAATGTGGTGAGTTTGGTTTCTTGTCTTGTTTAATACAAATTTCTTAATATAAGATCAAGGGCATGTAGATTTGAGTATATATGCAATCTCACGTTTAGATTTGATTCGAGGAATTGAATGTTAGCTCTGTTTCTTGAACCTTACTATCATGAATGATATATTATTTCTAACCATAGGATTATTGAGATTCCTTATAGATTATGTAATTTGATCTATTATAGTAATAGTATCTCAATTGAATTGTAGTTTTTTAGCCTTTCATATTTAACTTGATGACTGTGAGTTAATATATTTATGATCTACAGTCATTAGAAGTTAATATAAAGGTTTCCTTAATGCAGATTTGAGTGCTTGGACTATATTGATATTTATGGGAAATGTTGTAGAGGTTTCTCTGCATTCTGTGTGCTTCATTGAATGTGCAAGATCGTGGCTCCATAAAACTCATTCAAAACTTTATATACAGGTTAAATATAAGTCCATTAGTTGTAACCATATTATAAGATATGCATTTATATAGTTCCTTATGTGAAGAAAAACTTTAAATCTAAATATTGTTGATACTTTGTATCTACCCTTTATTTCAATTCTATGTTTTGATATGTATTACAAAAGAAATCTTTGTAATATTTGATGAGGATAATGCATGCCTGGCGATTGGAACAGGGGTTTATAACATATATTAACAAGCTTCTCTATCCAGTTTTCATTCATATTGATGAAGAGTGATTGACAGTAAGGTAACCCTGGGGAATATTTAAGATTGGTCATTTTTATCCTTCAATAAAGAGTGATGTCAATGCTATTGAGTGGTTATTTTTTAATCAAGATTGAACTCTTTCTTTCTTACTTGTTCTTATTAGATTATAGAGAGACCTTGATTCCCTTTATCCACTACAAAACTGAGTGAGACATTAGGTAAACCAACCTAAGAGGAGCTAGAACCAAGAACACTGGTTCTTTTTGTTTTGTACTCATGAAAGCCATAGTGAGGTCTTGAGTTCTTTTATTCATTAGAGAACTTAGCAAGATCTTAAGTCATCGATCGTAGGAGGAGCTAGAACTAAATATGATAGATATAGATGTTGATTGTGTGAAATTTCCTTAGATATATAGAGTTCAATTAGTAGGTATTTCTGGGTCATGTCTTAGCATATATTGTGCTACACCTCTAAGTTTATCTCCCAGATTAACAAAATAAGTGTTGAGGAATTTGTTTGTCAAATGCTACACCCAACAATTTTATTACTTTTGTGAGAGGAAAATATAAAAAAAGTGGTAAATGACCTTTATATGAGTAACCAACTAAAAAATAATGATTTATAGAATTAAATAATTTAGACAATGTGTCAATTAGGGTTATCTCGGGTGGTTTTGAATAAAGGTTGTTATCTCCCCCACCTAGATTCAATTCCCTATGAGTGACATGGTGATGAGAAATATTGTTGTAATGTCTATGTGCCTATGAATATTGTTGTATTGACCCTCACTCTCGCCTTCCTCTAACTAGGAGAGAGGATGTTTTCCCTTGAAAAAAAGAAACTAAGACAATACACAAATAAATGATTTAATAGATTATTTCCATTTGACTAGGTAAAATAGTTGTAAATAATCCATAAACAAATGATTTATTAAATTATTTTCACGTGGATGAGTAAAATGGTTAGGAACATTTCATAACTAAATTACTTTTATGTGAATGGGTAAATTTAGTGAACTTAATTCATTCTCTCCCCATAAATGGGTAAATTATAAAAATACTATTAAATTAATGGATTTATGGGTTATTTTCATGTAAATGGATTATATAAATGAAAATAACTCAAGAAAAGTTGTTCCTTAGGCTATTCCATTGGTGAAAGTGGGTTTTAATGTGTGAAACCCATACTAACATGACACATTTCAAACATTCTAGTAATTTTGTCTAGGCAATCACTTTTTGTATGGTAACAATTAGTTTGCAAGACCTTAAACATATTTTTGAAAAAAATGTATCATGATAAGAAAGAAGGCATAATAAGGCATAAGAAGGTAACTGTGATTTTTAGTTTCATAATATAATGTACATTCTATGCTCAACTTGGATTCTTATTCATTCATCTATAAACTGACATAGTTTAAAATAGTTTTTCATAAAAATTGAAGAAATATCACTACAACCCAAGGTCTTCAAGCCTAATCTATCAAAAGCACAAATATATTCCATTTGAGTGAATGATATGAAGGAAAACCATGGGAGAAACCATCTAATACCCTATCTTTAATATATATATATATTAATTCCAAATATTATGTATCCTATCAATGATGATAATGAGCACCAAGGTACTTAGTATATTCTTGTATGTGTGAATAAATGTGCTTTTTTTCCATGTAACACAAAACCCTACCCTCGAACCCATAATAAAGGGTAAGATATTCTCCCTAGCTCAAGGCCCTTCAGTAACAAGGCTTGAAGCCATTCCAAAAATAACTT
>APFE030568734.1:0-58765 GCA_000404065.3 Pinus taeda
CGGAAGTAGGTAACAGAGGGTACACATCCCTCATGGCTATCATCATTTATCATAAATGGAAACATACATATTCATTAATCCATCAACATCGTAATATCATAGAAATATACCTATCTATCAAATTTATCATCATTATACTTTTAGTAGAGCGCACACATATTCTTTACTACCCTCATCATAAATTCAAATACTAAACTTAACTATTTCATGATGCAATCATCGGAATACTGATAGATAAGATACATAACCATTCATGCTATCATAAAATCAATCATTACCATGAATATCTCAATCGTTAATAATAGTGTCATGTGTTCGGATCCTCAACCTGAGGTCCTCAAAGAATAAAGTGTGGGCCTTATGGCTAATTAAATGTTTGCGTCATATCACTGTCAGTCAACTAGAGCGGGCACTACACCGGTGATGTATTAAATAAAATGTATTGTATATCGGGTCCGTATGGGAGTCAATGGAGTGTTGAACAAGTGAACCTGATGGGTTGTTGAATTAAAGTATGAAGTTTTTTTAGTTCCATGGAAAGCTAATGTTTTCCATAAACAGCCCATTCTATTATTTAAGCGAGATAATCCAAATTACTGGTGGGGTTTTCTTTATGTTCGAACCAATCAAAACGCTCTCAATACACATGTGGGCCTGATGTCAACGTACAAAATTTTATCGAAACACAATTTATGTGAGCTCCATCAACAGTTAAGCTGTAGATCAAGACAGAGGGCTACTAGCATTATTGGCAGTTAAGCCACAAATCAAGATAGAGAGCGAATGGCATCAATGTTCTGATAGAGTGACTGGCCTCACTGCTAAAATTTCCGTTGCTTATGGTTATTCCATTTTCTTGGGATGGTTATTCTATTTTCTTGAGATGTCTTTTACCCTCTATTGTAACTTTCTGTAATAGTGTTTACTTCGGACAGATAGTGGATGGCTAATTAGTTTGACAATTTTGATAATTGTTAACTGTCTAATAATGTATAAAAAGGGGAAAACTTACAGAGAAAGGGTTCGAAGTTGGGAGAACCTGGAGACTAGATTATTATATTTTGTTGTTGATTAATGAAAGCATCAAAAGTTTCCACATATTGTTGGGTATGATTTGTGTCTTCTCTGTTATTTGTCATTTTATGTTTTCCTCCTTTCAAGTATGGTAATGAAGCTGCAGACCTTTATTTTCTTATGTAGATAAAGTTAAAGTTCCTTAAAAGGGCGCTCCCATACTTGAAGTTTCTCCTCTGCAATTCCTCTAAGTTACAGATAGTAGCCACTGTGTAAGACAACATATTATCTTTAAATTCACCTAGTGTCATAGATAGTAGGTTCTGCATGAAGCAACATATTGTTTATGACCTCTTCCTCAAAGCTTTCTTCATTTATCATCCATGTTCAGCGATCAAGTGGCATTATGAGATTTTCATGTTGTCCAAGTGTAAGGGTTAAAAACTAGTTTGCATGTCCTCCATTTGAGAATACAATAGACCATTAAGTGACAAACAAGTGATAGTAATTACAAACATTAATGTCTTAAGCACAATTTCTCTACAACTAGGGAATTGGTTTCTTAAGGTACAATACTCGTCATGACAAGTGAGTGATCTGATGCTTTTCTGACCTCGACCTTGCCATCAAATATATGATTGGAGTGTCCTTGTTTTCAGATGTGGACCAAAGACAACAAGTTTCTCCTTGGCTCTGGGAGGTATAGAACATCATATAGAAGAAAGTCTGGAAACCTAGGTAGTTTGAGCCTGATGGTGCGAAGTCCCGATGGCTTGAGTTTTAATTTGTTTGTAAAGTATACTGCTCCATCAACATTGTCAGTGAATTCTTCAAATAAATCTCTCTTGAAAGTCATGTGACAAGTTGCTCCTGAATCAAACAACTAATCATCCTTCCATGAACCAAGTGAATCATTGAATAATTCTTTAGTTACTCCAATGTTGCAACGTGCCACAACATAATGAGCAGATTCAGGTGCTTTACCTTTCCCATTGTCAATTGTTTTACCTTTTCCTTCATTTCTTTCCCACTCAATTTTTTCCAAAGGTAGCGTACATGTATAAGCATCATGTCAACCTCTATTGCATCGTATGAAATGAAGATCATAATTTTCTCCTTGGAATTGTCTGCCCCCTTGCCTCTAAAATTTCTCCTTCCTCTTCCTCTTCGGCCACCTCTTCCTCTAGAAGAATCTTGCGCATGATTCTTCTCCTTTTGTTCAAGGCATAAAAGTTCTTCAGTACACTAAGGAGTTGCCTTCTTCCCAAAAGCCTTCTCTCTTTCAACAAATTTCTTCTCAAGGGAGTCAAAGGTAACCTCCTTAAGGTTGCCACTTGCTTGCAATGACTCGAGATAGTGTGAATAGGTGGGAAATAATGCCTTGACATAAGCACTATGAGAGGAATATCTATTTCAACACTAGTGGCTTTTATGTCATGCATAATGGATCTTACTTCTGATGCTAAGGCAAGAGGGTCTTCATTTTTCAACTCAATATTGAACAATTTAATCATCAATTGAACAACTTCAAGTTTAGAGTGTGATTCATACAATTCTTTCAACTTCTTTAAATCTTCAAAGGAATTTGAAAATGGATAAAAATGTCGACTGACCTCTTCATTTACTGACAATGAAATCAAGGCATAGGCTTTGCTATTCTTGTTTTCCTAAATGGAAATCTCCTTATATGAAGTGGAGATGCATTGTCTCCTTCTTTTTCACAAACCCCTTTCCACAACTCATTGAAAATGAGGGTGTGTTTTATCTTCCTGGACCACTCATGATTATTCTCTTTGCCAGTGAAAACTACTCCCATTATGGATATGAGTGAATGAATCATAAAATATGAATTGGACCCAAAATACTTGCAATAAAATTGATGTGTCTCTGCAACTAATTAATTATGTCTTGAAATAAAAATGAAAACTCTCAATATTCAAATAATATATATTCTACCATATACGATCCTTAATAAATTCCATTACATGTAATATGACATATAACATGAGCTTATCACCTTTTAAAAACGCTCCACACACTTTATGCTGCTTCTTTTTTTATTATTATTAAAAAGGGACACACCATTCTTTATATTATATACCCATGGGAGATAAATCACGTTTTCATACTCCATTATCATATTTTCAACCCATAAAAGTTTATGCCCTTCAAAAATATAAATCCATACAAATTTCAAGGTTGTATATGACCGCGACCTTCATTCACGGTGGATTATTAACCTCACACATAAACATATGCAAGCAACTAAAAAGGCGCTCATCTTTTAATTAAAACTTCAACAGAGCACACACTTTTCTTCAATAGTCAACACACCTCTGCTTTCATACACAACATTCTTGGTTTTCGACCCTCAAATAACTAGTTCAAACATGCGACATTCAAGGTATTCCTTTTTTTTTAATCCAAAGTGATTCAACTTATGACTAGAGGAACAACACAACATATATAAACAAGATATTATACTAGTGTTTTAATGTACAAGATGATGGGACCATTGCATACCAAGAATTTAATGGACTAGTCTGCACATCGATTCTTCAACCGATTCAAACTTTTCAACGTACTTGATTGCAATGCAATGTCTCAACTCAACAAAATTATGACCAAAATTAGTGCCTCTTCAATGCTTGACGCAGAGCAATAATATACAAACAGGATGATCCTCTCTCCATTGCATACAACCCATAAACTCCAAACATTCCATGCTCACTGCACCAGGAGTCACCATGTACTCAATGCATAATCTTTTCAATGCTTCAAAAACTAGTGTTCACAGTGGACATTCAATGTAGGTCCACAAGATTCGAATGCAGAGAATATGTCAGAGAACATAGAGATAGAATGTGGTAGAAAACAGAAAAGAGATACAACATAACAAACTAATTTGGGAGTTGGATCTGATACCATGTCAGGCCAAGAGGTAACTCCTCGAATTCAGTTGTCTATTACATTAGCCATATCATGAATTTATACATGAGTGGAGAGACTCATGGGATTCCAATTCCAAGGTCTCTTGGTTTTCTCAAATGCATAACTGACAATTACACTATTTAGAATAATCCTTTTGGATTAGGTGTCAATAAGCTTTCTGCAAAGTACATTCAATTTTCAGAAATGTACATTTAACTTTCTTCTAAGTACAGTTAGTTCCATTCAGTTTTCTGCAAAGAACATTCAATTTTCTGCAAGTACATTTAGTTTTCTGCATAGAACTTTCAAGTTTCTGCAAAGAATTTTTAAATTTCTGCACAGAACTTTCAGATTTAACATGGTATTAGAGTCTTGGTGAAGGCAAGTCCAAGGAGATTAGAGATCACCTAAAGAGACCCCACTAGTTGCCAAAGTTTTCATCCTACTTCAAGATAGAGGAGAATTTGAATGATGCTTCAGACTTTGGTCCATGGAAATCAAAGGTAGATATCACTCTTGAAGAACACGAAATTCTGGCGTACATTGAAGACATAGTGGCTGATCCACTAGAGAATGCAAGTACAACTGTTAAATCCAAATATAAAAGGGGTGAAATCAAAGTTAGAAAAATTATCGTTGATTCTCTTAGTGATCATCTCATTACTTATGTTTCTGGTTTGAAAAAAACTAAAGAAATGTATGACAAACTAATTGACATGTTTGCAATTAGTAACTTGAACCAGATTATTGCCTTGAAGAATCAACCAAAGGACATCAAGATTGTGAAAATTTGGGGGTCCGAATCCCTACCGCAGCAAATTGATTAAATTTCTCCTACTTGTTAATCTCTGAATCAAGTTATTTAAAGTGTCACACAGTAAACATCGAAATAAAATCTATTGCAACCTTCACAACATAAAATATTGTGCTGGAAAGAAATAAACAGACGCAAGTACACCATTATTTTTGGACAAATGTCTTCAGAAAAACCCAATGTGGCAAAACTGGTGCAACAGTTGAGGGTTTGATTACTATGTAGTAGTAAATTTGAGTACAAATCTTTGGATGCCCAAACTTTCTATCCAATACAAAGAATAAACTGGCAAAGACATAGTGAGAAAATATCTCACGCTGTCACTGGAGATCTAACACTGATTTGGGCTGTGGATGAGCTCCCCTATGCTATCACTACGCAGCCTCTGCATCAGCTCATGCTGGCACTGCGTCATAGCTCAAGGGACTACGTCACCTCTTCCTTTTGATCTTCTGCCTCTAGAAACTCGACCCTCTAGCCCTCCGAACTCACACCGCAACTTCTGGAATTGGATCTCGACTGCTCCTCAACAAAATTATGGACTCCTTTTGAAGCGCTGTGTTTCCTCTGTGTGGCACTGCACTACCTCTCTAGACCTCTTGATGCCTTCTCTGCCTTACACTCATCGGAACTGGAAAAATCCCCTCTAGTCTACTATCCTTGCCCTCACTGCAAGAAGATCACTAGATCTCTCTCTATCAACTCAACGCTGCTACTCTTGAGAAATTCGATCTCTAGATTTTACTATCTTGGTTTGTTTTCCAAGTGCCCATTAAGCTCTTTATCATCTCTTGTTGGAGCACCAACGACCAAGATTAAAACATAAATAAAGGCTAAGATTAACTGGGAGTTGATCCTTGTCTTTATCTAGAAGATTCACACCAAATTTAATTAATACCCTTTAGTTAATCACATTTTCTAAGTTTAGACTTAGGAATACATTAAAAATGATTACTTATTTTAATTAAACCATCTTTAGGTGGAATTTTCCCAAACGATTTTAGGGTCTTGGAGAATGCATGTATCTTAGCCTCTCTACAAAATTTCGAGGCTAGAGCACATTCGATGCTATAGAAATCAACACTCCCTTTCAGTGAGGAATGTGCTCTAGTGCTGCAGCTCACTGAAGCATCACTCTATCTTTGCACCATCTCCTACTGCACTGCTGATGCTTGGCCCTACTACCCACCAAATACTGCGCACCTCTGGCTTTGTGCGGCATCCGTGCTGTTGTTGGCCCTGCTGAATTGCTGCCAACACTGCGTCTGCACTGCAACCCTCTCCAATTGCTGTTGTTGCAACTACAACAACTGCAATGGAAAATCACCCAAAACAGTGAACTAACTTTGGTCAGTATGATGCATCTGTCACCCGAGTCTTGAGTGTTGCTAGACTTTGCGCTATTACTGAAGCTTTTGTGTTGTTGCTGACTCTTCTCTGTGCCAACTGCATTGTTGCCAGATCTGCACCATGTTTCCTAGTATCTGACCACTACTAGCTACTGCACTCTGGCACCTGATTGCACCAACTAGCACTGGTCCATCCTGCTACTGCATACTATGGGCTCCGGTAGCAAGGTATTGATTCATGAGGTGGACCTCCTCAAGAATCTTGCCCATCCTGTAGCTCTCTAGGCTACAACTCTAGATCACCCCACCTCGTCTGTGGAGGTATCTCATTGATCATGGCAAACTCTTCCTCTAATCTAGAGGACAACTTGTCAATCTCTGCGGATGCAGCCTATTGATCCTGCTTCCCTTCCTTGTCCTTCTTTTTGAGAGGACATTGAGAGTTGTAATGGCCAAGCTCACCACTTCTGAAGCACTTGATCTTGGAAATGTCCTTCTTCCTCCTACGTTGTCTCTATGATGAGAGGGTTGCATTCTCCTCTTGCTTTACTTGCTTCGACCCGATGCTGTTGCTGCTACCATTGATGGTGCTCTTCACCAGATCTCGCCTCATCTCCTCCTGCTATAGATCAACCCACATATGATCTCAATCTGGAAGTTTTTCTTTGCCTAGGATACTCTGGACTAAAACTTACCATTCTTTGGAAACATTATTCAGAGCTAATCACACCAACTTTGTAGGCTGGGGCGCTGACCTTACTGAAGACAACTGGTCCTGGACATCCTGAAGCCTAGTAAGGAAGGGGTCTATATGCTCCCCTTTCTACATCCTTGTGCATCTCAGCTTCTCTTCAAGATACATCTTCTGTTGCTTGGAAGATCCTGCGTACAACGCAGCTATTGCTTCCCACATCTGTCGGACAATATCTTTGCCAGCTACGTGAGAGACCACGTGATCTCGAACTCCATCGAGGATCAAGCTCTTAGCTTTCACCATCTCCCTATTATAATTATTAAGCGGATTTGCATCTGTAGGTTCAACTACCACACTATTGATGTAGCCTTGAGTTCATGTTCATCCAAAAGACAGGAAATTCTAGCCTTCCAGGGCACATAGTTGGAGGTTCCCTCCAACCGATCTTGATCTCTCAACCCAGCTGATGCCATCTCTCTAAAAATGTCGAATCCCTCCTCTTCTCCACTGTGCAACTGCTGCTCAGCTATTCACACTCCTTTTTGGAATGAGAAATTCTACACACAACTTTGCTGGGAAAACTAGGACTTCTTGGCTAGAAGTCCCATGAGGAAAGAATTCCCTCAGTGTGTGCTCTTCCTTCCTCCTGATGCTATTTGTACTAGCAAACTCCTGTAAAATCTATGTTTGAGCTGAAGATCTGCTTGCTCCCTTCTGCCTCTGGTAAGATTTGATCTGAAAAATCTAATTTCTTTATCGACTCTCTCGGAGAAATAGATCTTTCCTCAAAACTCGACCCTCTTGGCCAAAGGACTGCGATGCCTTTAGGGTTTCGAATGCCTACGCAGAAATTTGAACCTCCTTCTCCTCTTCTACGTTGAGCTCTCTGGCTTCTACCTGCGCTCTGATACCATGTGAAAATTCGGGGATCTGAATCCCTACTATAGGAAATTGATTAAATTTCTCCTACTTGTTAATTTATGAATCAAGTTATTTACAGTGTTGCACAATAAACATCGAAATAAAATCTACTGCATCGCTCCCAACATAAAATACTACGGAAATAAAATACTACGTTGGAAAGAAATAAACACACACAAGTACACTGTTATTTTTGGACAAATATCCCCAGAAAAACCCAATGTGGGAAAATTGGTGCAACAACTAAGTGTTTGATTATCATGCAGTAGTAAATCTGAGTACAAATATTTGGATGCCTAAACTGACTATCCAATATAGAGAATAAACTAGCAAAGAGGTAGTGAGAAAATATCTCATGTTGTCACCGGAGATCGACATTGATCCAGGCTCTGGATGAGCTGCCTTACGCTATCACTGCACAGTCTCTACGTGGGCTCACGTTGGCACTCCATCATAACTCAAGGGACTGCGTCATTTCCTCCTTCTAATCTTCTACATCTGGAAACTTGACCCTCTGGCCCTTCGGACTCACACCCCAACTTCTGGCATTGGATCTTGACTGCTCCTCAACAAAATTATGGACTCCCTTTTAAGCACTATGATGGCTCTGCATGGCACTATGTTGTCTCTCTGGACCTCTTGATGCCATCTCTGCCTTGCACTCATCGGAACTGGAAAAATTCCCTTCGGTCTACTAGCCCTACCCCTCACTGCAAGAAGATCACTCGATCTCTCTCTGGCAACTCAAAGCTGCTACTCTTGAGAAATTAGATCTTTAGATCTCACTATCTCAATGTGTTCTCCAATTGCCCATCAAGCTCCTTATAATCTCTCATTGGAGCACCAACGACCAAGACTAAAATATAATGAAAGGATGAGATTAACTGGGAGTTGATCCTTGTCTTTATCTAGAAGATTCGAACTAGATTTAATTAATACCCTTTAATTAATACATTTCCTAATTTTAGACTTTGGAAGACATTAAAAATGATTAATTATTTTAATTAAACAATCTCTAAGTGGAATTTTACCAAACTATTTCTGGGTCTTGCAGAATGCATATGTCTTAGCCTCTCTGCAAAATTTTGAAACTAGAGCACATCCGATGCTACAGAAATCAACAAAGATGAACAAATGAGAGACGGTTCAAGCATACTTCTTAAGAATGACCAAAATCAAGAATCAATTGTCAATAATTGGTGAAGTTGTACCCGACAAAGAAATGGTGTTGATTGTGCTTGAAATCCTTTCTCTTGTTTGGGATACTTTTATCACCACCATCAGCAATATCAACAGTATTCCGACATTTGATGAGATTTGAGGAAAGTGTATCCAGAAAAAGGCCAAAATGATCTCTAGAGGGAGAATTTCACATTATGAAGAAGGAGAACCTATTGCATTTTTAACTTATGACGAGAAATAAATGTAATAAAAAAAATCTATTTTCAAATCAAATAAAGGGAATCTAGACGTGTCAAAAGTTAGATGATTTAATTATCAAAAGCATGGTCACTTTTCTCGTGACTGTAAAGAAAGAAGAAGAACACTTAGATTCAAAAAACAAATCCGATTATAGAAAAAAAAAGAACTTTTTAAAATCATAGAAAAGGTCATCCTATGAAAACAAGAAATCCAAGGTATAGAAATAATTTAGCAGAAACTCAATCATAATATTTTCTTGTTTATGCTCTTTCTAGTTCTTCTGCAGATTCATTTGATAGATGGTGAGTTGATAATGGTGCTTCCAAACATTTTACTGGTTACAAAGAAACACTGTCTAATCTAGTTGAGAGGGAGACTAATTTAAATGTCATCCTTTGAGATAATTCTACTCACTAAGTTAAAGGTTATGGTTTAGTTTCATTTCAGTTAGATGATGACAAATCTATTTTTTTGCAACAACTTTTGTATATACTTGGTTTGAAAAATAATCTTGTATCCATATCTGCCCTAGAAGATAAAGGAATGAAAGTTGCTTTTATTAATGGAAAAGTTTTAACTTGACCTTTGAACTCAAGTATGAGAGAAGCTTTCACTCTTGGCTCAAGATGTGAAGGGCTTTACAAAGTCAATGATAAACCCATTCATGCACTGGTCCATGATATTGATCCTCGGTGTAAGCTATGGCACATAAGATTTGCTCACCTACACTACAAAGCCTTACCTCATGCAAGAAAGGTGGTTTCTGGAATGTTTGAGATCAAAATAAATCATGAAGGAGTTCACCCAGGATGTGCAACTGGAAATCATATAAACAAGTAGAAAGCATATAAAGAGACCATTGCCTTCAAGCATAACAAAAAATAGTCAAGTACTTAAAATCATACATTCTGATTTATTTTATGTAGACCTATGCCTGTTACTTCTCGTGGTGGCTATTTGTATTTCATGAATTTTGTTGATGATTTTTCTTGTAAGACATGGATATTCTTTTTGAAAAAGAAAGGGGAAACATTTGATATGTTCAAAGATTTCAAGGCTCTGCTTGAAAATCAATCCGGAAAGCTGATCAAAGCTTTTAGATCTGATAATGGGGGAGAGTTCACCTCGAATGGTTTGAATGATCTTTGCAAAAAATCCAGAATAATGAAAGAAACCACTGTGTCGTACAATCTGTTAACACCCAGGTTGTTCCCTTTGACTCCAAGGGAATACGGCCGGGGTAACCACTAACCAATCTTTGGATTACAGCTTCTAGCCCAACTGTAATCAGAGAAGGCTCTCTCTTTAAGGTTTGTCTCTGTTCTATGGAGATTTTAGGCTAGTTATGAAGTAAGGGTTTTGGTTTATGTTTGGTTGAAAGGATGTCTCTTTGTACCTAAAGTGGAAATCTGCAGATAATGTTAGTCCATTGGGCAATGGAGTCTGTGGCTACTGGTTTTTTGAAATCTTGAGTTGAGCAGCTGAAATTATAGGGCCATTTGAATACTTCATAAAACAAACTTGAAATTATGATGGTGAAATGTAAATAACCAGTGAAAAGCAATTAAGAATTTTCCACTAAGCTGGGGTGTGGGAAAGAGATATATTCCTCAGGAGCAAACATGAATTCCTGAAACAATAATCACTGTGAAAGATATAGTGTGAAAGGGCAGCAATTAAGAATTACACCTTTATTACTATAACTGAAGAAAACACTTATAATAGCTTAGATTGAGTTCAGGGTAATCTGTGATTAAATCCTAGAACTATTCTTTTTCCTTGCCACTAACTGTAAAGCACAGAAACATGAAAGAGATATGAAAAGATAACAAAACACATAACGAAGAGTTTTAGGGAAAACTTATTGTGCCATGAAGTACGCAGGAATCCTGTAACATTCACTTAAACACCACAATGCATCAAACAACACAGAGCTTTGGAAATTCCATCGGCTTTTGTATTACTTCTCTGAGAATTTACAGCAAAAGAACTCTAGAAGAGAAATCAACAACAACCCCTGCAAACTCATGCGAGGGGGAATATATACAAATGTTTCATACAAAATATCTCAGGCATTGAGTCATCTGAGAAATAAATATCTTCACCAACTCGTACAGGAAATAGCAGATAAGAAGTCATTGCAGCTTTTAATACAACATGAATGCTCTTTAATTCTGTCAAAAGACTTTTTGACCTTTGGAGGTCATTGAGTAGGTTGAACGCTTTGTTATAAATGATGAATGACATGTCTTTGCAGCTCTACCCTCCTGTAGCTTTTCGGCCCTGTCACCTGTGACTGTCAGTGCTGCTGTGGTGGCCGAATAGGTTCGCTGAGTTGGCTCAGCCTCTTTTTCTCCATACATGCTGATATATCAAAATTTTCCTGTGCATGACAACTTACATATTTCAATGGAAAAAACGTGATTACAGGCTCTGGTTTGACAGTATTAATTGTATCAATCCAGTCCAGACTTCCTGTGTGGGCAATTGATGTCTTAAAATTGCCTCTATAGTCTCATCCGCCTCTGTATATTTATAGAAATTCGGAGGCACATCAAACAAGTGATTGATTTCATTCATGATAAAAAATAAGTTCTCTACCCTATTGTAGAGAATCTGCCCTGATGCTGGCCCTGATTCTTCTGAAGTGTTGGGCTTTTCTGTAATCTGATTTGCAGCAAAGGTGTTCACCCTCTTGGCATAATTTTCATGGGAAAGTAGTCTTCCTGCGCTGCTCATTAAGTTAGGAAGACCTCTGTTCTGCAATGCTACAAATTTGTCCATGAACTTATTAATCTCTGTCTGCATATCCTGGCTTCTTCTCTCTAATGTCTGTACCAGGGTTCTTAGTGTCAGGACCCTTTTGACTATCGAAATGATCTTAGTCCTGTTGGTAATTCCCATTGTGGCCAGCTGAGAACTTGTTCTGTGATTAAGCACATTGATCATTCTATTGGCAGCCTCAGGCATATTGCCTAGAGATGCCCTTGCTCTTTGGATTTCCCTATGTGCTTTTCCAACAAGCTCCATCTCCTCATGAATAGTCTCAATATATTGCCACTGGTCAGTGATGGATTGGCCAATATTGGCCCATAGGACTGTCTTGAGCTCAGTTGTTACTTTATCAAGTGTGAGCTCTTGTTACTGCCAGCTGTGTTATCCTCCTTTTGAGAGCCTTTTATATCTGTCTTTTCTTTCTCACTACATTACTACTTGGCTGACTTTATCATGTATCTGTTTACATACATTAGCCATAATCTCTTTGGCTTGATTCAGCTCTGTCATTTGGGCCTCCAAGACCTGAATTTCATTCTTGAGTTTCTGCATATCAAGACTTTGAGCCTGCTCTGTTGTTGGTGCTGAGGTAGAGGGTGTTGTTTGCTCTGTCTGCTGAATGGGAGGGGCAGTGGTTTGAGGAGCTTCTTCCAGATTGATTATTTCTGGAGGGGGCTGAGAAGTTTGGCCTGCCTCTTTCTGTTGCAATGCTGCCTGCAGTGCAGCCTCTGATTCTCCCAACTTTTCTTGTGTTAGGATCAGTTGTTTATATAGTGACACCAGCATAGTTGCTGCATCCTTGTCATGTCTCAGTTGGGCAACTTCTTCAGTTTGGGGATGAAGAGTTGTTGGGATCTTTATCATCTTCCTTAATGATGCCATATCTGCATCCCTTAATTTCAACAGTTCCTGCACAGCTTTGACATCCTTGGGATCATCCCTAAGCTCTATTATGATGTCCTCCAAAGCTTTGATTCTATTTTCCTTTGCTTGAGAGGATGCTCTCTCCAACTCAAGTTGGGCAGTTGTATTATTTAGGCTATTTTCTAGCCTGTAATTCACCAATGTTTTATCTGCCAAGGAGGCATATACCATCTCACCCGTTTGCTTATGTAATTTTATCTGATCCATCGGGTGGATGTCCTTGGAAAGGACCTCAAGGTTGGTCCTGATGTAGTCTGCAGCTGACTGTGGCTGCATCACAACTGGCATGAAGTGGCTCATAATCATCTTGCCCTCCTGGACATCATAGGTAGACATAAGTCTTTGCTGGTTGGTGGGAGCCATTTTCAACAGATGATTATATAATTGTATCCTTATGGGCTCATTCCTCTTCTTTATGTCAATGAACTGCTGCTTGATGCTCATTTCACCTCCTCTTTGTTGGCTTGAGGAGCTAACTTCTCCTCCTGCTGTCCTCTCTTGTTCCTACTGGAAGGAACTTGCAGAGGCCTCCATGCTAGGTGGGCCCATGCCCAAACATTGACCTATTGGCATTTCTTCCTCTGAAAGAGGATTCATTCTATGCCTCTTTTCCCCTTGAGTTGTTGATGTTTTGAGGGGAGTCTCTCTGTCCCTTTTCCTGCTTATTTCCTCCTTTTGTGGGGTTTGAAGGACTGAAGCTTCAGCTCTTGTTTCTTGCCTAGGAGGCACAATTTGTGGTGGTTGTTGCTCAGTGACAATTGGGGCCTCTACTGTGTGCTCTTCTTGCACTGGCTGTTCCTTTTCTTGTTGCTGTACCTATTGTTGTTGCTGTACTTCCTGCTATTGTACCTCTTCCTGAAGTAGCTGCTCTAGCTCCATTTCTTTCTCCTTGCCTTTGCTAGAGGGTTTGATCCGTAGCTTTGACTGCCTTCTGATGTGTTGTGGAGGATGAGGCAGCTGCTCCCACTTGAGTGCTTGTAAGAGAAAATACCTGTGCAGAAAGCTCTAAGTCAGCCATCTTTAGGAGATTTATTCGTGCTCTTTCATTTAATTTTTCTTGTGTGACAGGTTCCTCTAAGGTGCCTCTCTTCCATTTTGTTTTATTTGCATATTTTTCTATGTGAGGCAACCTCACATGGTCATAACTGGACAGCCTATACTTGACCCTTCTTAAGGTTATGAAGTGATTGGGGTTATAAGGTTTCCAGAGGAAGCTGGTCTTTAAGCCAAGGGCTTCTAGCATTCTGTCTGCCTCTTGCCAGCCTTCCTCCCTTTTGTTATAAATAAAGTGGCCCAATTTGTTTCTTACCTTCAGCTGTGCTTTCTTTCCTTTGCCTGAAAAATTCTTCACATCAGCATTCCCAAACTGCCTGAAGTATTCAAGGGAAAACAACCTCATAGGCACATATTTGGGCAGTTTGTATGGGGGTAACTCACAGCCGTATATTCTAATAACGGTGTGATTTTGGTAAAAATACCAATCCCCAATGCTGTATGCCTTGGACAACTGAAGGATCCTCTGCATCTCATCGGTTAGTCTTGGAGGAGGTGAGCTCAGGAGCAGAGACATGGCTGGGTGGATAAAAAGGTCTATAAACTCACAGTAAGTGTATGGAGAATAGGATATGCAGTGAATAGCAGAGGTCCAATACACTACTGACCTTGGATTTCCTTGTGCATCCACTCTTTTCATAGCAAAAGAAAATTTCTCATGTTGATAGTATAAAATCAAGTGGTAGATGTAGGAGGAGTATCTGAACACCCTTTCCCTTGATAGGTTCATCAATTGCTCATGCATTTTGTCTGATATATAGGTGGCATAGTCATAGCAGATTGGAATTTTGCTAGGGGAAAACATGAGCATCATCACCAACACAGTTTCATCAACATACTCAATTGAGTTATAACCCAGAATGGGACTGATCATATCTACAAGGTCCCTGCCCAATGGGTTGAGGTAAACATGAGAAATGGGAGGGTACTGCACAGTATCAGAATCAATATATATTTGGTTCAGCTTGGTGATCTGAGCATCTACCATCTTAGCTCCTTGCTATATCAGATCAATCAAAGATAAAGGAACCAATTTCTTCTCAGTTTTGAATTGCAGCATCTCTCTGATGGCCACAGGGGTAATATAGAAAACAACTGAGCCTGAAGGGTCAAGCACAGCCCTCTGAGTGGCATCATAACCATCAGCACACAGGTGAATTAGTTCAAGAAATGGATTGGCTTGAGGAAGCTTGAAGATTGGGAGGAAGGAATCCCAAATGCCCAATACATCTGTTCCAGTCTCATGTTTAATCTTTAATTCATTTAACAGGTGGATGTGGAACTTGCTGCGCATTAGCATTTCCTCTGAGATTTGATAATCCAAATCTGCTAATGCCTTCCACTCCAACTCTCTCTGAGGGGCATTTAAAAGGGCAACATCGAGGGCCACAGGTGCTACTGGTGTATCCATGGTTACTTTAAACCTCTGCTTATATGTAAATTAGTGTTACTGTGCAGAGTAACAGAAAAGAGTGTTTCTTGACAGGAGAGGTGATTTATTGAGAAACAAAGGACAAAAGGGTCAAATGCAGCAATTGAAATACTGCACAAAGCACTAAAAGGGAAAATACTTGTCCTTAACAGACTCTTTCACAGTAATTTGGTGTAGTTCGGGTTCCCTGTTCACGATTGCGCGAACAGAATGCAGGTTTTGCGAAAGCTTTGGTAAACAAAGCTTAGTCGGTGAATTTCGACCTTATAATTGCAAATGGGAACTAGGCACAGGGGATTCGCCGGTCAGTTATATGTTTTTCTGTGTTTTAAGTTACTTTAGGCGATTTACAGACAAAATCAGGCGTAGAGAGGATTCACAGGGATAAATACCTGGTACACTGACAGTCCTGGTCACAAATGCAGGTGGGTTGGCGCGCCGATGGCCTCCAGGTCGAATTCAGCAGGTTGGCGTGAGTTTGGACGTAAAACGCATGCAGAAGACACAACAGTCGTTTTTGCAAAAAGTGCAAAAAACGCGAAATTTTGGCCAAAATATGGATTTTTGGAACATTGGCGCTTTTTTTTGGATGATGTCAGCATGACGTCATCGGGTGGGGTCAAGGTCGGATGATGTCAGCCTTACGTCATCAGGTGACGTGATAGCTTAAGAGTGGTCCACGGGGACGGTGAGGTGGCAGACAGGTGGAGCAATGGCGGACGAGGGCGCTGACGCGGCGATGACGTAGCAGTGATGCTGGCAGTGACGTTGGCAAGGCAGGTTGGCGGAGACTGGAAACCGTAGGCGGTATGGTATCGCACCGCCTTCCATACGGAAGTGGAATTGTCAGAGGAGGCTCCGATACGCTGTGGGGGTGACGCATGGCAGAGGCCTGACGTCACCCTCTGACAGATATCGGAAGGTAATTTACGGACGTCGGGGCCGGTCCGATATGCATGTGGGCCGTTGGATGAAAGGCGCCCGATCGGACGGTCGACGGGTCAATAACTTGCCCGGACGATACAGCGTCGGGCGGGCAATAAAATATTTATTTTTCATGAAATTCGTGCCCAGCGGGACTTTGGAACATTGGCGGATTTGTATTTTTTTCAATTTATTTCTTATAAAATCGCACCTAGCTCCAAGACTTTGGATAAGTCGGAAAAAGTGGGTTTTTTATGTAATTTTGCCGTTTGAGCGGGTTAAGGGTGAAAATGGGTCTTTTACAAGGTTTTTTAGCAAATGAAGGGTTGAATAGGTTAAATGATTTCTGAAGGAGGAAAAGAGGTAAGGCTTGGGGTTCTTAAACTGACCAGATGTCAATTTGATTCCCTAGTAGTGAACATATGGCTATAATGCCAACGGGGGGGATATTTATAGAATGCTTGGGGTTTATACACCATAGTGTTATAATAGTAGGGAAAGGGTGACATATGGAATTTAGATAATAGAAGTTAGGGGTTAATATGGAGGGAAAAGGTGAATGAGGAGTGATATCACTAAGTTTATTTGAAAACCACTTAGCTTAGGGAGTAGATCAAAATGAAAAGAATTTTTGACAAGAAATGTGGCTCTTAAAGGAAACCAGAACCAACATAAAACCTTGAATTCTTTCATAAACGCAACTGGTGTAGGGATGTTAGTAATGAGTGTAAAACAGGGAAAAAAGGAAGTTAGACATGCTCCGTTGTGTTGTTTTCCTTGTCATGACCAGCAAGATTCAGTTTGAAAGGAATACCACTTCTGCAACCCCATCTACCTACCCATCTACTTGCCTATCATTTTTTGTTTCTTCTTGGAGGGTGCACTTGGACTTGCAGACCCTTATGTGCCTTTTCTTTTCCATTGGCTTTTTCTTTTGATTGCCTATTTAGCACTACCCTTATTGCTTCCAAGGCCCCAGATTAAGCAGTTGGGAACCTTAGTTTCTCTGCCTAGCTATTGGTCTGCCAAGATTAAACAGTTTGGACAGACTTCTTTCTCTATTCTACAACAGAAAATTAAAACATGGCATGATCTAGATTAGACTGTTAGACCATCCATCAAAATTTAGTAAACATGAAGCTATGTACACACCTTGTCTTCTCTTGGAAATATGGGATCTTTGTATCAGCAAAGCAGAGCATATTTGGCATTTCAATTTGCCAATCATGAAATATGAAACCTATTGGTATAGGTATCCAACACCACCCTCAACTAGGACATTGCTCAGTTGTGCTCCAAGACCATTCCTCCTACCAAATTAGAATAAAAAATAGTTAATGAAGGTGAAATTTAGAAGCTACCTCTAACTATGAAAATGAAAATGCTATTAACTTCAACTTGCAAATATTATTGAACCAATTCATGAAAAGGCAAGAGCTACACTACTTGCAAAAAGGAAACTACATTGTCTTGCAATCAACCATCTAGTTATCAAATCTACTTGCAAACAAGAAGCTAACCTACCAAACCATAAGTCAAGATTATATGTATCATCTAACTAGCTCACACTTGCATATAAATCAATGTTCTATTTGTGCCAAATATGTGATAAGGAAACTAACACTATTTTGTTTTGCAGCGAAGGAAAAGGAGGGTTTGGAATGGCCTAGGAGCTTCCCTTGATCATGGAGTCACATATGGGGGTCAACATCCTTCTAAACTAAGTCCAAATTGAAAATATGTTCAAAATTGGTGAAGAAATAGGTTGCTATAGCAGGCTACTACAAGTGCCCTGTATTGATATAGGAAGGCCTGTAATGCTACAGGAGGGATGCCAAGAAGGTTTGAGAGTTGGAAATGATGGTTTCAAGGTATGGATAGGTGGATGGAGGTTGAGGTAGATGAATGAATGGTGGCCAAGGCTCCTAGCAAAGATTAGAGCCTTCTGAATGCATCTTTTTCACTAGGAGGGATGCCCTTGGTGATCCTAAGCGATCTAGGAGGATCTCAAAGTATAAGTGGCCTTAAAAATAACTCAAAAATAAAAGTGTCCAGTTATCATAAAAACTAGAACCAGATTGAAGTTCTCGTCACCCTGAATCCAACGGTGCAAATGACACTCAATTTTGAGTTCGTATGGTCAAGTTATTCACAATGAAGTTTTTGGTCAAAGTGGACACATGGCAGGTTTGAGGCATCAATTTGACCGAGACCTGCGCCTAGAATCCGGCTCTCGAAAACAGACCAATTTGTGGGATGGATAATTTGTCTAAAGAACCTTAATTTCGACAAAAATAAAAAAAATATTGATTAGTTAATGTAAAAATTAAACAAGAAAACAAAAAAAAAATGGGGGCAGGGGGTGAGGGTAGGTTGTCACCCCCCGCCACCCCCGCATATGGATTACATATATATTAAAATTGAGTTATCTTTAGTGCAACTTTTTGGAAGCTTTTGCAGTGGGTTTTTTTCGGTATAATTTCTCTAAACTCCGACAGGAATGTATTGCAATCACAAGCTAGATGGGTAAATCTACACAATCGAAGTTCCCTATGGGTTTTTAAGGGTGTTGAATCCATATATACAATCAAAAAACTAGTTTAAATAACACAAATAAAGATTTCACCTCAATTTTTTTCTGTCAGATTCAGGCACCAAAAAATCCAAAAAACCACACTAAATACAACTCCTATTAAAATAGTGGTTGGGTCGGCGCCATGTGGTGCAGAACCCACCTACCAAACATATATTACACAACCAAGAGGCCAATATCGATGGGGCTCGAACCCACCTGGCCCATGTGGTCAGCCCCCACCGGGTAGTCTCATTAAAAGGCAGATATATGTTCCAAACTAAAAAAATCAACATATTTGATGGTTAAAATGAACAGCAGCAGTCACAAGGCTGCGTATTCCAACGGGTCCGGAAGTTAAAAAAATTACCGCACTACATTTGACATTTAATTCAACAAAATTCTAAGGTGGGAGGGTTGGCAGGGTTGGAACCCCCAACCTGCTCGCCTCTATCACCCTACCTTAACCAATGTGTTGGGGCAACGACTTTGTAAAGTCTTCCACCCAAATGCAATATAAACCTGACATTTTCATTCGCACGAGAAGAGCGTAGCAGACGGGAGGGCGAATGGGAATCTTGGGGTATCAAAAAGATTCCCTAAGGTGCAAAAAGTGACTTTGTCAGGATTGGACAAATTTATAGTTGATTTTGCACTAGTCAGTGCCAGGAATTCACTGGTGATGTTAGTTTCAACAGTTGGGCTCTCCAATTTTTTGTCATCTTCCAGCGTGGAGGTATAAGGGTTTTTATGTAAATTTTTCTTATACTTATTCTCTTTGACTCCATTTAATAAGAGAAGGCCTCCCCAATATTGACCAGGGCTCGAAGACATAGCCCACATTGGGTGAACTCTGTAATCAACTTCTTGTGTCATGATCTCATGCTTTTTATGTTCTTTCCTCTTCATTTTTATGTGCTTTTAGTTTTCCTGGTTAACATGCTCGATAATATGTAATTCTTTATGCATCGTTAAGAAAAAGATCTTGGATCACTAAGAAATTGAGCTCACGAACAAACTTTTTAGGACAGAATTTGGGGTTCACAAGAGAAGGTGAGAAATTCCAAGATGGAGGTGGTAAAGGTGCCCTTGCCTACTGATCTAAACATCCTTGCAATCATCACATGCATATACCCATTTATCATTGAAAAAATGAAACAACTAGTAGTGGAAAAGAAGAGTTGAATTTAAATGTTATTAATATATGCCAAAAATCTGATCTAGTCAATAAACCAACTTCTAAGCTACAACAATCACATGAAGAAAAAGATGACTAACACAAATATTTTTCCAATAAATCATAAACATAATAATTTCGGACTATGGTTGTAAATCCTTCTATTCATGCTCCCGTGAGAGAGATGAGCTAGAGGTTTCAATCACATATTTTTGATGGATTATTCTCTAATGAAATGCAGGAAACTAATAAGCACTCTCAACTAAAAAGAGATACAAATACACAATAGGGATCTAAGCCACTAAGGTTGGGCCCAAACCCAAGAGTCTCAGCTCTCTAGAATTAACTCAGTTATGAATCAATAAGAAGCTTCTCATTATCATTGAATGAATGTCTAATACATCACATAATAGTCAAAAATAGTAGTGCCAAGTACTTAAGATCAATAGCTACCTAACTAAAAACAAAACTTGAATCCTAATGAGCTCTTTTATATGCTTATTTATATAAGAGGGTAGCTACTAGCATCTCCCTAGAAAATAGGAATATTTGTCTCCTACAACTTGAGAATGGTGGATCTTGTTCCTCGTTAACTGAACTTGCTTGGATGTCAATGACCTTGAGCCGAGGAGAGAGGGTGATGTGATCTTGGGCTGATTGAGGGAGTTAAAGAGGTGGAAAACCCCCTAGATTCTTTGCCTATTGTCTACTTCAATCCCCTGCATAGAAATCATCTCAAATATTTATCCATTTCTAGCAATTAAACCATATTAGGCTACATGACATAACAAACATCTTTTGCCCTTCTCACTAAGCATAATATAACAAAAACTATAAATAAATGTGAGAAAGAGATAGTTTTGAAGCTGGAGGATGGAATCATGACCCTTATAATGTACCTATTGATGAGCCTCATCACAATGCCCTATTTGGTGGCTTGCCAATGCCACCTCCTCCTACAAATTCCTGCCATAGTAGGCTAATCACCATGTGTCACCACGCACAATAAATATGCCAAGATATCTCATGAGATCTTCTTGCTCCCTTGTCAATTCATCCTGTCACTAGCATTGTTTGAGACTCTTATGCTAATCTAGGGGATCAGTTTAGTGCTCAAAATTCAAAGTGCTCAAAAATTCTCGAAACTTGTACAATTGGATAGATCTCAGTGATATGAATCCAATGAAACTCATTTCACTCAAAAACTAGTATTGTATGATCCTGATATCGTGTTCTCATCAATTTTCTAAACAACTAAAATTTTAAAAATGAGTTTGCATGCATGCTTAGTCAGTAGTTTGTACATTGACTAGGCAATGGTTGGGCAGGGTGACTATGCCTCCCATCATCCAATGGGATGAGGACAAGTGGAATTATTTATTGGTTCGATTCGGTGGCTTATTATTGGTTCAAGGGGTGATTGGGTGGACCAATCATGAGTCGCCATGTGGCCCAATCCCTGATTTCCACGTGGCCTCCTATTGACCATGTAAAATTAAGGTAGAGGCCAAATTTTTCTGCAAGGTTCAAATGTGAGACCTACCACATGCCAGCCAAGCCCTTCACCAGCATGCCTACATTTTTGCTTGATTATTATGGGCGACAAACTATATTTAAGGTTTTTGTAATGCGCCATTTTGGGGAGGGGGTCAAGCTATGCCCTATCCCCTGGCCACCCCTACACCACGGGACCACAAGTAGGGGTGCAAGGGGCTAGGCCTTAGCCTAGCCCTCGGCCACAACCCACGACCCAAATTGACAAATTCCATCGCTTAAAGAAATGAAGGCTTGTGGAAAGGGGCCAGTACAAAGGTCATATGGCAGCCATAAAACCAAAAGTGTGGGTGTGAAAGGGGCCAACCCCAAGACACATGTGTTCCCATGCAACCTTACCGTAACAGAAAAGGGACTCGAAGTTAGGCCCTATATTCTTAGCCCCCTATGCACTCATATGCATGCCATGTGACCCAAATTTTCGGAACTGGGGGCTTAATGGGTGGACTAACCATCCTACAATTTCATCCATCGGGTGGGAGGCTAGGATAGAATTGTGTGCCAATTTCGGGTTTGGGGTGCTCAAGCCATGTTTAGGCCGAATTGGAGGATGATTAGCAGTAGAATGGAGTAAAAACTTGAAACAATCATAACTTAATTTTTGGCCAAATGAGGTGTATAAATAATCAAAATGGGGGTTTTTGATAGTGTTGGATACATTGGAGACAAATGTTTTTCTATTTGAGCTATGATAAAGCATGTAAATACACTTTTGAGCATTTTAATGAAAGAGGCCCTGCATTTGAAGCTGGACCAGGAGATGTAGCCCAGGGGAGGGTTGAACTCCTTTATCATGATTTATGTTATGTGTTTCAAATATGCTTATTTTGTCTCTGTGTGGCTATAAATTGTGGTTAAAATAGACATGTTTATGTCTTTAGTAAATTGATCCTCTACCCAAAACATATATAATTTTCACTTGCAAATTGTTTAAAATATTCAAGTTAACACATTCAAATCATTTTGGTATCAGAGCAATAGGTTATTGTGAAGGTTTGATTTGTAGGCAAGTGTTTTTCTTATGCTTACAAGGTTGAAGCTTAAAAGAGGAGAAGGAGAACTTGTGGATCCAAGATCTCAAATTATTTCAAGGAGAACAAACACACCTCAAGTGTAATATCCCTAAGGGAAAATTAACAGTAAATATTGAAAGCAAAATAGACAAACACACCATAAAATCAGAACAAACAATCAAACCATGAATTTGCTTCCAAAACAAAATTGTATAATCATTTTATTAATGGAAAGAGGTGTAAAATCAAGGTGTTGGAATGAGTGCACTTGGGCTTGCTCTTAGCAAGCTAGCAAAATCCCAAAATGATCCCTGAATCACCCTCCTCCAAACTCTGTCAATTTGGCCCAAGTGTTATGCTATAATTGCCTAGAAATGGTGTTTCTTCCTGAAATTATATGTTGCTAGAGCCCTCTATGTTGCTCAACAAAAATTGGGAAATTAATTATGGTCTTTACTCAAGAAACCTAGAATAACTCACAAAGGGTTTAGCTAAAGCTTGACCACAAAATTTTGACCCTATTGAGCTTGGCTAGGTCTCTTGTTGGGTAAATCGACCCACCTAAGAATTATGTTGTTAAATTCCCCCAAAATGTCTGCAAAATCTGTTAGAATGCTTCCCACTGAATTTCCTCCTCAAACTCCCCTATCTCCACAACCTCCCAGAGTGCCTATAGTTGTGACTACGCAGTCCATGTGTTGTTGTGACTCTCCTTGCTATTGTAAATCAATTTCCTGATACTTGTATGAATTGGACTGAAGTAGAACTCCTTCCTAGGGTTGGCACTCGAAGTCCACCGATGCAAGGGTTGGGATTTCCGCTTGGAAACACCCGGTGCATTGAATAGCATATGCAGACTTGGCTCACTGCTTAAGCGTTCTCTTGTCAAAAGACAAATTCTAAAAATGAAAAATGATGAGAAAAATGATAGCTCCTCCTTCCTTTTGTCGATTTTCCTCCAAGGTTGCCCATGTAGGCCCACATCAAATTTCCCTCACCTTTTTCACACCAGTGAGATCCTAGTCTCCATGTGGGCCGAAAATCCCTTTGTGGTGGTCCCCACACTCCACCAAAGCTGCAATATTTCCTTCGAACTCTAAATTTGGGGTGCTTCTCATTCCAAAAATCAAATGCGGGTCCCCTAGGCCCAATTGTCCTAAGTAAAGCAATGAAATACACCAAAATTGAGCAAAATTCGATTTCACTTAGTGAAACACTAAGTAGGAATATCATAGTCATCCCCACCAAAACATTGATTGTCCTCAAGCAACTACAAAGAAGGATGTTGCAGTATGTTTTCCCCAAGTGGCATCCTCATCTGGTAGATTCATCCATTGAATCAAAATCCCAACCCTGTTTCGTAGATGTCTCTCCCTGGCATCCAAAATAGCCTTCGGTTCTAGCACTAAATGCCCCTCATCGTCCATAGGGGGTAACTCTATGGCAGCTATAACCTGTTGTCCTAGTGCCTTCTTTAGGCAAGCCACATGAAAAACGTTGTGCACCTGGCTCCGCAGGGGTACCTCCAACTCATATGCCACCTCCCCCACCCTTCGAGTGACACAATAAGGCCCATAGAAGCGGGGTTTAAGCTTATCGGCCCCTTATTCTTTAGCATAGACTACCTGTATAGTTCGAGCCTCAAGGATACCAAGCCCCCAACTTCGAACTACCTCTCATCTCTACCCCTGTCTGCATAACGTTTCTATTGATTTTGGGCCATTTGCAGGTTGTCCTTCATATCCCTCAAGATATCTTGGCTCTCTTGTATCCATTCCTTGGCCCTTGGGGCTCTGTTGTCTCCAAACATAACGTTAGAAAAGATAATGCATCATAACCACATATAGCTCGAAATGGTGGCATACCTATATAATTGTGATGTGTAGTCTTGTAATAGTATTCACCCAAGTGTAGCCACAGTATCCATACTCTTTGTTGCCCTATCACATAGTTATGCAATTATCCCTCCAGCCACTTGTTAACTATCTTTGTATGTATATATGTCTAAGGGTGGTACCTGGTACTCATGGTAAGCTCAGTACAGACCAACCAAAATCACTTCTACCAAAACCCACCCATGAACTTGTTGTCTCGGTCACTGATCGTGGTCTTCGGGAAACCTTGTAGCCGGAACACCTCCTTGAAAAATAATTCGGCCACCTGTGAGGTCGAGCACTAGGATCAAATGGAAAAGAAGTGAGTGTACTTCGCCAAGCAATCCACCATTACATAGATGTATTCTTTGTCATGTATGGTGGGAAACCCAGTAATAAAATCCATCAATATTCTTTCCCATTTCCCCTTCAGAATGGGAAGCGGTTGTAATAGACCTGCAAGGTGTGTCTACTCTCCCTTGTTACATTGGCATGTGTCGCACTCCCGAATATGCCTCAAAACATAATCCTTGATGCCCTTCCATGCAAAGTGCTCCTTAATGGTTTCATATGTCTTTGTGAACCCCTAATGCCCTACTAATGGTGAATCATAAGTAGCCTGTAGAATATTCTCCCTCAGCGAGGAGTTGGGTACCAAGTAAATCCGCTCTTGGTAGTAGATCACCTCATTCATCACCCAATTCTGATCATATGTAACCAACCCATCAAGGACCTGACATGCAAACTTGTCCTTGGAGTACTCAACTAGTAACTATGCCCTCTAGTCTGGGGCGATTCTCATCAAGGACAAAGTGGTTGTTCTCCTAGACAATGCTTCATCCACTATGTTGTGCTTCCCTTTGACATACTCAATGTCAAATTCATATGCATGTAGTTTTCTCACCCACTTTTTTTTCCTCTCCTGTAATTGTTTCTGCTCCAAAAAGAACCTTAGGCTTTTGTGATCGGTCTTGACCTTGAACCTATTCCCCACCAAATATTGCATGAACTCGGTCAACGCATGCATCATGGCTAGCATATACTTATCATATATGGAGTAAAGTATCTTAGGGGGCAGTAGCTTCCTGCTCTCAAATGCTATGGGGTGCCCTCCTCGCATCAATATGGCCCTCACACCCACTCTAAATGCATCACACTCCAACATGAAATTCCGAGTGAATTCAGGAAGTGCCAACACCGGATAGCTACTCATGACCTCCTTGAGGTGATCAAATGTCTGTTACGTTGTATTGGTCCACTCAAATTCCCCCTTCTTCGTCAAGTATGTGAGGGGTGCAACCAACTGGGAGAATCCCTTCACAAACTTCTTGTAATAAGTGGAAATGCCCATGAACCCCCTCAGCTCGGTCCTATTCTGGGGCTCTGGCTAATCCTATATAGTTCTAATCTTCTCCTCATGTACTATAACAATGTCCTCCCCAATTATGTGCCCTAGGTAGAGCATCTCGATCAGCCCAAACTCGCACTTGGACAATTTGGCATAGATCTTTTGCTCCTCTGGAATGTGCAGTACTACCTCTAGGTGTTGCAAATGGTCTTCCCATGTCCAGTTGTAAACCAGTATGACGTCAAAGAACACCAACACGAACTTCCTCAACTACCCACAAAACATGTGGTTCATGCATGACTGAAATGTTATAGATGTGTTGGACAACCCAAAGGGCATAACTAGGAAATAAAATTTCCCATCATGGCACCGAAATCTTGTCTTCGGGACATCTTGGTCCCTCACCCAGATCTGATGGTACCCCAAACGTAGATCAATCTTCGAGAAGAACTTTTCTCCCCTCAACTTGTTCATCAGCTCATCCATTCGGGGAATGGGATAGTCTTTCTTCGTCATCTTCTTGTTGAGGGCCATGTAATCGATGAACATCCATAAGGACCCATCCTTCTTCTTCACCAACACAACTAATGAATAAAAAGGGCTAAAGTTGGTTCTGATGTGCCCAACTGCCAATAGCTCATGGATGGCCCTCTCGATCTCATCTTGATAAGCCTTAAGATTTCGATAAAGGGTGGTGATGATGGTTGACACCCGTGGTTCCAACTCAATAGTGTGCTCAAACCCCCGGTTAGGTGGTTGACCTGGTGATATGTCCCCAAACACCATTGGATACCTGTCAAGAATAGCATGTACCTCCAGATGTGGTGGCTTTTTCTTTCTCACAACCTATGAGATCCTCAACTGTACATCGCACTCAATATCTCCATGTCTCAATTCATCCTCAATCATGTGGGTTGAAACATTCTATGGTGGGTATGAGTGCATCCCCTGAAGCAACATGGTCTCTCCATCTGGCCCTACAAATTCCATCTCCAAAATCTACCAGTCTGTTGTGACTCTGCCAAGTGTATAGAGCCACTAGACTCCCAACACTACATTGGTGTCTGGTACATCCACCACAAAGAAATGATTTTTCATGGAGTAGTTCCACATGGTCACTGTCACGGATGGTTCATAATGAGTGCACTACATGTTTTTGTCCCTAGGCACAAGAACTGAGAATCCCTCAAATTCCTTAGTTGTGATGCCTGTCCTTTGAACTAGCTGAGCATCAATGAAGTTGTGGGTAGCCCCACTGTCCACCAGAACTGAGACACGATACCCCTTAAATAGTGCCTCTAAGCCTCATAGTTAGGAATTTGGCTACCCCTCATAGTGATGCAAGGACCACTCCAGTATGTGCTAATGAAACTCCCCCTAGTAGTGGTGGTGGTGGTGGTGGTAGTGGTGGTCCTCCTCCTCCCTTCGGTGTTGCGCTGTCCTCTCCACTCATCTCAAAATAGGTCTCATCCTCTACATCATTGTCATAGAAGACCTTGATATAGTGGGCCTTGTCCATTACACTTCTATGACATGGTGCCCATGGCTCCTAACAAGTGAAGCATAGTTTCCTTCTCCTATGGTCTCTCTGGGTGTCATCATCCAGCTGCCCATGCCCCTGATTCGCTCTGGGTGGTGGAGCCCTGATATCCTCCCCCCTCTACTGGAAACCTTTTCTAGGGGGTAATGGTTCCCTTTCCCTGGGTAGGGCATCCTATAAATCTCGGGCTCTCCCAAATGCATCCTGTAATGAAGTGGGCTTGTTGAACCTCACCAACCCACACAATTGCTCTTCTATCCTGTCCATAAACATGAAAATCCTCCTTGACTCTGAAAAGTCAGGAACCATCAGAGAAACTCTGTAGGTTTCTGCACTATTGTTTTTTTTTAGCCCTGTCAGTGCCCCGAAATACTTCTTTGGATCCTTCCTCTCAAAATTCTCCAACACCCTCCTGTTGAAATCATCATGGGCAGTCACTCCTGCATGTCCCAACGTGTTCAATCTATGGAACCACTAGTCGTGGGCTTCCCCTTCCAAATGAAGCGTAGTAATCTTGATTGCCTCTCCTTCTATCATTCGGTTCTGCTGGAAATAAACATCCAACTTTTCAACCCATACCTTGGCAAAGCTCCTGGAGGACCCATCAAAGGTTGGGAGAAATATTCTCCCCACAGTGCGTTGCAAATTTGTCCCTTGATGTAACCCCCTCCACTTTGTCCCTTAGAATTGTTGTTTCCCTTCAACTAACAGAAATATTTGAAATTGATGGCCCTCCCAAATTCAGGCCCATAAGACTGATACTCCAAGAAATAGTCCCCATAAGGTGCTTCCTCCTTCTTTGGCTACCAACCTACTCTAGATTGTAGGAATGGTGGATCTGGGGGGTGTATTCTAAATCAATGGCATCCTGGCATGGAGAGATGCATGGTGATCTGAGGTGCCAGATCCTTCTCCATAGTGGAAATCCCCTTGGACTCCCTTACCCTTGTTTCCATTTCCATTTTGCTGGCCCATTCCTTTAATGTTTCGAGACAAATCCTACACTAACTTTAGTAGGAGTTGGGAAAAATCCTTCTCCTCCTCCCTTTTGTCTCCTTCATTATCCCTCATGTTGGTTTCTTCTACCTCTGGTTATGTAGCCACAGGATCAGGGGCGATCTCTAGCTTTCATTCCTTGCTCCTATACCTTTGCCTTCGGTATGTCACATTTTGCCTGCCCTCCGGTGTCATAGACTGCATTGCTCCCACAAGTTGTGCCAAGCATATGAGCTCTGATACCATTGTAATATCCCTAACAGAAAATTAATACTAAATATTCAAAGCAAAATAGACAAACACACCATAAAATCAAAACAAACAATCAGACCATGAATTTGCTTCCAAAACTGTGTTGTATACTCATTTTATTAATGGAAAGAGGTGTACAATTAAGGTTTTGGAATGAGTGCACCTAGGCTTGCTCTTAAAAAGCTATAAAAGGCCCAAAATGATCCTTGAATCACCCTCCTCCAAGCTCTATCAATTTTTCCCAAGTGTTGTGCTATAATTGCCCAGGAATGGTGTTGTTTCCTAAAATGATCAGCTGCTAGAGTCCTCTATGATACTCAAAAAACTCCAAGAAATTAATTCTAGCCTCTACTCAAGAAACCCAGAATAACCCACAAAGGGTTTGGCCCAATCTTGACCCCATAATTTCGACCCTCCTGGGCTTGACTAGCTCTCCTATTGGGTAAATCCACCCACCTGATAATTTTTCGACTAAATCCCCCCAAAATGTTTGCAAACCCTGTTAGAAGACTTTCCAAGCTTTCCCACCAAATTTCCTCCTCAAACTCCCCTATCTCCACAACCTCCTAGAGTGCCTCTAACTATGACTGCGCAATCCTTTTGTTGTTGTGACTCTCTCTACTGCTGTAAATTGATTTCTTGTTATTGGTATGAATTGGACTGAAGTAGAACTCCCTCCTAAGGTTGGCACTCAAAGTCCACTGAAGCAAGGGCTGGGATTTCTGCTTAGAAACACCCGGTGTGCTGAACAACACATGCAAACTTGGCTCACTGCTCAAGCGTAATCTTATCAAAAGAAAATTTCTGAAAATGATAGATGATGAGAAAAATGAGAGCCCCTCCCTTTCGTTGATTGGCCTCCATGGCTGGCCATGTGGTCCCACATCGAATTTCCCTCACCCTTTTCACGCCAATGAGAGCGTACTCTCCATGTGGGCCAAAAATCCCTTTGTGGTGGCAACCACACTCCACCAAAGCCATAATATTTCCTTCAAACTCTAAATTTTGGGTGCTTCTCGTGGAAAAAATCAAATTTGGGTCCCCTATGCCCACTTCTCCTAAGTGAAAGAATGCAATTGCTAAAATTGAGCAAAATTTGATATTCACTTAGTGAAACACTAAGTAGGAATATCACATCAAGCTTCAAGTAGTCATGGCACATGAAGAAGCTCCTAAACGGATGTCTGAAGATGAGACAATTTTTAGAAAATCATTCTTTGAGATGTATGAGATGTTTAAGGTTCTTTATGAGGAGAGGAATTTTGGATTGTATGGAGAGATCTCAAAGCCTCTAATAGGAGATGGAGGAAAAGGAGACAAGCCTCCAAAAGGGAATGGAGGGAATGGTGACAAACCACCACCTTCACCTCCATCATCATCATCATCATCCTCATCTTCATCCTCATATTATACTTCTTCTACCCTTTCACAAACACCTCCAAATTCCCCAAGGGGTCATGGTAAAACTCCTTTTCTTAAGCTTAATATTAAGTTTGAATTGCCTATGTAAAATGGAGAGGTAAATGCAGAGAGATTGGAAAATTGGGTTCGTCAGATTGAAGTGTATTGCAGGATACAAAGAATCAAAGATGATGAAACCAAGATTCAGCTTGCTTCTCTTAGATTGCAAGGTGCAACACTTATTTGGTTGAAAGCCAAAAATCAAGAGGACATGAAGAAACATGGTAATTTTTTATCCTCTTGGAATGATTTTTTTGTTGCAATAAGAAGGAACTTTTATCTATTAGCATATATTCAGAAAGCTATTATGGATTGGAAAAACTTTAGGCAAGCTAAAGGGGAAAATGCGCAATCTTATACTCAAGAATTCAGAAAAATGGATTTAATTTTGGGCATAGATTTGTCTTCTTAAGATACTTTACTCAAATACATTGGAGGATTGCATAGTTACTTAACATGCACCATTCTAATGTTTAACCCTACAAAAATAGATGAAGTATGTGTACAGGAAACTCATTTAGAGGCAAGATGGAAAAATGTTTTTTAAGAAACTAGTGAGAGTTCCTTTGAGTTTGGAGAAAAAGGAAAGGTTAAGTTCAAAAGGAATGCTTCAGTTAATAAAGAATGAGAAAATATCACATGTAAACATTGTTCCAAAGAGGGCCATGATGAAGATCATTGTTGGAAACTTCATCCAGAGATGAGAACCAAAATGTTTAAAAACAAGGAGAAAGAGAAGACAGCTGGAACTACACAACATGATTTAGGTTCTAATTCCAAGGATTAAACAAAGATCATAGCCATGGGTTTGAAAGGTAAGGACATCGCAAGTACTAGTTCTTCAAATTATCTTAATGATGCTCAATATGAAAAAACAAGAATGGAGCTTTTCCACATTAGATCCATTTCAAAACATACCAAGATAGATACATTGTTTGATAGTGGTTCACAATCAAATCTTATCTCATAAGACAATGTCAAGAAGTTAAATTTAGAAATCATTCCTTATCCTTTAGGTTGGGTATGTGAGAATGCAAAATTTTAGGTGAAAAAGAAAAGCATACTTGGATTTGCAATCACTACAAGCTTAGATACTTAGATTGGGTTCATTAGATTGAAGTGTATTGCAGGATACAAAGAATCAAAGATGATGAAACCAAGGTTCAACTTGCTTATCTTAGATTGGAAGGTGCAACGCTTATTTGGTGGGAAGCCAAAACTCAAGTGGACATGAAGAAACACAGTAAGGTTTATCCTCTTGGAATGATTTTATTGTTGCAATAAGAAGGAAGTTTTATCCATTAGCATATACGCAGAAAACTATTATGGATTGGAAAAACTTTAGCCAAGCTAAAGGGAAAAATGTACAATATTATACTCAAGAATTTATAAAAAGGGATTTAATTTTGGGCATAGATTTGTCTTCTCAATATAGTTTGCTCAAATACATTGGAGGATTGCATAGTTACTTGAGACATACCATTTTCATGTTTAACCCTACAAAACTAGATGAAGTTTGTGTACATGCAACTCATTTAGAGGCAAGAGGGAAAAATGTTTCTGAAGAAACTAGTGAGAGTTCCTCCGTGTCTAGAGAAAAACGAAAGGGTAAGTTCAAAGGAAAAGGGAAGAAGAATGTTGCAGCTAATAAAGAAGGAGGAAAGATCACATGTAAAAATTGTTATAAAGAGGGCCATGATGAAGATCATTGCTAGAAACTTCATCTAGTGATGAGACCCAAAAAGTTTAAAAACAAGGAGAAAGAGAAGACATTTGCAACTACACAACATGATTTAGGTTCTAATTCCGAGGATGAAACAAATATCACAACCATGGGTTTTAAAGGTAAGGACATTGCAAGTACTAGTTCTTCAAAGTGTCTCAATGATACTCAATTAAAAAAAAAAATTGGAGCTTTTCCACATTAGAGTCATTTCAAAACATACCAAGATAGATACACTGTTTGATTGTGGTTCACAAGCAAATCTTATCTCAGAAGACAATGTCAAGAAGTTAAATTTAGAATCCATTCCTCATCCTAAACCTTATCCTTTAGGTTTGGTATGTGAGGATGCAAAATTGTAGGTGACAAATAAATGCATACTTAGATTTTCAATCACAGCAAACTTTCTTGATGAGGTTAAACTTGATGTAGTTTCTCTTGATATATGTGGTATTTTTTTGGGAAGTCCATATATTTATGATAGGAGATCTATTTTTCATCACCATGAGAACAAATATCATTTGTTCAAGAATGGGATTGAGTGCATTGTTAGAGAACATAACAATAAATTGAGTTCATCTCTTGTGAATGTTGGACAAGTGAAGAGAATTGTTAATGCTAGTCAGAATTTTGCATTGTTAATGTTCAAGCACAAAGATGTTGAGGACCTAAAGCCTTTCAAGGATATGAATAAAGTTTTAAACGTGATTTCATTGAGTTTTATAATTCAAGTGATAAGATGTTTTAGGATTCTAACAAATTGCCTCCTAAAAGAGGTAAACAAAATGAAATGCAATTGAAGCAGGGTGCTTCATCGTTGAACATTGGTGTGAACAAGATGCTAGTGTTAAAACATGCAGAGGTAAAAACGAAATGCAAAGGCTATTTGACAAAGAGGAAATTGGTCCCAAAACATCTTATTGTGGGTTTCATAATGTTTTGGCTTTGAAGAAGGATGGTGCATGGTGATGGCGATCACATATGGTAAAGAGTCAAGCCAAGTGCAAGGCTAGACATGCTAAGCATTATTATGGTGACAGTGGCCAAGGTGAAGTGAATTTGAATTTGTTTAAGTTTACATTGATTGATGATTGAGGAGGGAATGTGCATATTCCTTCAGGTAGTTTTTTGTTCTACATATCTTGAAAAGTTGCATAAAGATTTCATCGTTGACAGAAACTCTGGGACTCCAAAATCACGGAAAGTGATGTACTTTCATGAAAATCGCAAACTAACAAATTCAAGAAAATTTTAGTGGATTGAGACTAGAAGGGTGAGGGAACAATACTTTCATCTATTTTTTGACTAATAAAGAGTTTTTGGAGATCCAAAAGCTTCCAATGGGGAGGAGTGATCTAGGGGATCAATTTAGTGCTCAAAATTCAAAGTGATAAAAAATTCTCGAAACATGTATGATTGGATAGGTCTTGGAGATTTGAATCCAACTCAATTCATTTCACTTGAAATCGATATCATATGCTCCCGATATCGTGTTAAAATCGATTTTCTAAACAACTAATTTTTTAAGTTTGCAGGGATTCCCAGTTAGCATTTGGTAGATTGACTGGGAAATGATTGGGCAGGGTGATTGTGCCTCCCATTAGTCAATGGGATGAGGACAACTGGCATGTTTTTATTGGTTCAATTTGGTGGACCAATCAAGAATTTCCATGTGGGCTAATCCCTAGTTACCATGTGGCCTCCTATTGACCATGTAAAATTAAGGTTGAGGTAGAACTACCTCTGCAAGGTTCAAACGCAAGACCTACCACATGCCAACCAAGCCCTTCACTAGCCTGCCTACATTTTTTCTTGATTATTATGGGCGACAAACTATATTTAAGGTTTTTGTAATGCACCATTGGGGGGAGGGGGTCAGGCTAAGCCCTATTCCTTGACCACTCCAACACCATGAAACCATAAGCAGGGGGCCATGGCCACAACCCGCGACCCAAATCGATAGAGCCCAACACTTAAAGAACCGAAGTCTTGTGGAAAGCGGCCGACCCCAAGGCCATATGGTAGCCATAAAACTAGGAGCATGGGTGTGGAAGGGGGCATCCCCTAGGGGACCAGCCTCATGACACATGTGCACCCATGCGACTTTATCGCAATGGAAAGGGGGATCAGACATAGGATCTAGATTCTCGTCCCCCTATGTAGTCATATACATGCCACATGACCAAGATTTTCGGAATTGGGGGCTTAATGGGTAGACTAACCATCCTATAATTTTTACCGTAGGGTGGGAGTGTAGGACAAAATTTTGCAGTGGTTCCGGGTTTGGGGTGCTCAAGCCAGGTTTAGGCCAAATTGGAGGATGATTAGTAGTAGAATGGAGTAAAAACTTGAAATAGTCATCACTTACTCAATTTTTGGCCAAATGGGATTTTTTGACAGTGATGGATCCATTGGAGACGTTAGTTTTTCTTTTTGAGCTATGTAAAAGTATGTAAACAAACTTTTAATAATTTTAATCAAAGAGGACCTGCATTGGAAGTTGGACCAGGAGATGTAACCCAGGAGAGGGGTCAACTCCTTTATCATGATCTATGTTATGTGTTTCAGATATGATTATTTTGTCTCTGTTTGGCTGTAAATTGTGGTTGACATTTACTTGTTAATGTGTTTAGTAAACTGATCCTCTACCCAAAACACATATAATTTTCACTTGCAAATTGTTTAAAATCTTCAAATTCACACATTCAGCACAATAGGTTATTGTGAAGGTTTGATTTGTTTACAAGTATTTTTCTAATGCTTACAAGGTTGACGCTCAAAAGAGGAGAAGGAGAACTTGTGGAACCAAGATATCAAATTATTTCAAGGAGAAAAAAAACACTTCAAGCTTCAATATTCATGGCACATGAAGAAGGTCATGAAGGGATGTCTGAAGATGAGAAAACTTCCATAAAATAATTCTTTGAGATGTTTGAGGTGGTTATGGTTCTTTATGAGGAGATGAATTCCCGATTATATGGAGAGAGCTCAAATCCTACAAAAGGAGATGGAGGAAAAGGAGACAAGCCTCCAAAATGGAATGGAGGGAATGGTGACAAACCACCACCTTCACCTCCATCATCATCCTCATCCTCATATTGATCCTCATCTTATACTTCTTCTACCCTTTCACAAACACCTCCAAATTTTCCAAGGGGTCATGGTAAAAATCCTTTGGTTAAGATTGATATTAAGTTTGAATTTCCTATGTATAATGGAGAGGTAAATGCAGAGAGATTGGAAAATTGGGTTCGTTAGATTGAAGTGTATTGCAGGATAAAAAGAATCAAAGATGATGAAACCAAGATTCAGCTTGCTTCTCTTAGATTGGAAGGTTGTAGCACTTATTTGGTGGGAAGCCAAAAATCAAGAGTAAATGAAGAAACATGGTATGGTTTTATCCCCTTGGAATGATTTTATTGTTGCAATAAGAAGGAATTTTTATCCATTAGCATATATGAAAAAAGATATTATAGATTGGAAAGAATTGAGGCAAGCTAAAGGGGAAAATGTGCAATCTTATACTCAAGAATTTAGAAAAGGGGCTTTAATTTTGGGCATAGATTTGTCTTCTCAAGATACTTTGCTCAAATACCTTGGAGGATTGCATAGTTACTAGAGACATACCATTCTCATGTTTAATCCTACAAAACTAGATGAAGTTTGTGTACAAGCAACTTATTTAGAGGCAAGAGGGAAAAATTTCTCTGAAGAAACTAGTGAGAAATCCTTTGAGTCTGGAGAAAAAGGAAAAGGTAATTTCAAAGGAAAAGGGAAGAAGAATGTTGCAGTTAAGAAAGAAGGAGAAAAGATCGCATGTAAACATTGTTCCAAAGAGGGCCATGATGAAGATAATTTTTGGAAACTTCATTTAGATATAAGACCCAAAAAGTTTAAAAACAACGAGAAAGAGAAGACAGTTGCAACTACCCAACATGATTTAGGTTCTATTTCCGGGGATGAAACAAAGATCAAAGCCTTTGGTTTTAAAGTTAAGGATATTGCAAGTACTAGTTCTTCAAATTTTCTCAATGATACTCAATATGAAGAAACAAGAATAGACCTTTTCCACATTAGATTCATTTTAAAACATACCAAGATATATACAATGTTTGATAATGGTTCACAAGAAAATCGTATCTCAAAAGACATTGTCAAGAAGTTAAATTTAGAAACCATTCCTCATCCTAAAACTTATCCTTTAGGTTGGGTATGTTAGAATGAAAAATTATAGGTGACAAAGAAATGCATACTTAGATTTGCAATCATTGCAAACTTTCTTGAAGAGGTTGAACTTGATGTAGTTCCACTTGATATATGTGGTATTGTTTTGGGAAGTCCACATTTTTATGATAGGAGAGCTATTTTCGCCATGAGAACAAATATCATTTGTTCAAGAATGGCATTGAATGCATCTTTAGAGAAAATAACAATAAATTGAGTTCATCTCTTATGAATGTTGGACAAATGAGGAGAATTTTTAATGCTAGTCAGAATTTTGCATTGTTAATGTTTAATCACAAATATGTTGAGGAACCTAAAGCATTTCAAGGCTATGAATCAAGTTTGAAATATGATTTCATTGATGTTCCTAATTCATTTGATAATATGTTTTAGGATTCTAGCAAGTTTCCTTCTAAAAGAGGTAAACAAAATGAAATGCAATTGCAACATGATGCTTCATTATTGAACATTGGTGTGAACAAGATGCTAGTGTTAAAGCATGCATAGGTCAAAAATAAAATGAAAAGGATGTTTGAAAAAGATTGCATTGGGCCCAAAACATCTTCTTGTGTGTTTCATAATTTTTTGGCTTTGAAGAAGGATGGTGCATGGTGATGGCGATCACATTTGGTAAAGAGTCAAGCCAAGTGAAACGCCAGACATGCTAATCATCATTATGACGACAATGTTCAAGGTGAAGTGAATTTGAAATTGTTTAAGTTTAGATTGATTGAATACCAAGGAGGGAATGTGCATATTCCTTCAAAGGAAGATTTATGTTCTGCATATCTTGAAAAATTTCATAAAGATGTCATTGTTGACAGAAAATACGGGACTCCAAAATCAGACAAAGTGATGTACTTTCATGAAAAGCTCAAAGTGAAAAATTCAAGCAAAGTTAAGTGGATTGAGACTAGAAGGGTGAGGGAACTATACCCTCATCTATTTGTTCACTAATAAAGATCTTTTGGATGTTCAAAAGCTTCCAACGGGGAGAAGTGATCTAGGGGATCAGTTTACTGCTCAAAATTCAAAGTGCTCAAAAATGCCTGACACCTAAATGGTTGGATAGGTCTCGACGATTCGAGTCCAACATGGCTCATTTCACTCAAAACTGATATCGTATGCTCTTGATGTCATGTTCTGGTCAATTTTCTAAACAGCTAAAATTTTAGAAATGAGTTTGCAGGGATGCCTAGTCAATAATTTTTATGCTGACTAGGCAATGTTTGGGGCAGGGTTACTATGCCTCCCATCATCCAATGGGATGAGGACAAGTGGCATGTTTTTATTGGTTCAATTTGGTGGCATTTTATTGGTTCAAGGGGTGATTGGATGGACCAATCAAGAGTTGCCAAGTGGGCCAATCCCCGGGTTCCACATGGCCTCCTATTGGCCATTTAAAATTAAGGTTGAGGACGAACTTCCTCTGCAAGGTTTGAACGTGAGACCTACCATATGCCAACCAATCCCTTCACTGGCCTACCTATGTTGTTGCTTGATTATTATGGGCGATAAACTATATTTAAGGTTTTTGTAATGTGCCATTGTGGGGAGGGGGTCAAGCTAAGCCCTAGCCCCTTGAAAACCCAGTGCCACGAGACTGTAGGCAGGGGGCAAAGGGGCTAGGCCTTAGATTGGACCACGGCCATAGCCTATGACCCAAATCAACAAAGCCTAGTGCTTAAAGAACCGAAGACTTGTGGAAGGGGCCAGCCCAAGGGGACCAACCCCAAGGCCATATGGCGGCCATAAAATGAAGAGCACGAGTGCGGAAGGGGCCAACCCCTAGAGTAACAACCCCATGATACATGTGCACCCATGTGACCTTACCATAATAGAAAAGGGGCTTGGATTTAGGCCCTAGATTCTTGGCCCCCTATGTGGTCATATGCATGCCACTTGACCCATATTTTAAAAATTGGGGGCTTAATTGGTGGACTAACCATCCTAGAATTTCGCCCATCTGGTGGGTGTGTAGGACATAATTTCACACAGGTTTCAGTTTTGGGGCACTCAACCCAGGTTTAAGCTAAATTGGAGGATGATTAGTAGTATAATGGAGTAAAAACTTGAAACGTTCATAAGTTACTCAACTTTTGGCCAAATGAAGTGCAAAAAGAACCAAAATGTGGGCTATTTACAGTGTTGGATCCATTGGAGATATCCATTTTGTTTTTTGAGCTATGTAAAAGGATGTAAACACACTTTTGAGCACTTTAATGAAAGAGGACCTGCATTGGAAGTTGGACCAGGAGATGTAACCCAAGAGAGGGGTGAACTCCTTTATCATGATTTATGTTATGTGTTTCAAATATGCTTAGTTTGTCTATCTTTGGTTGTAAATTGTGCTTAAAATTTACTTGCTTATGTGTTTAGTAAATTGATCCTCTACCCAAAACACATATAAATTTAACTTGCAAATTGTTAAAAATCTTTATGCTTACACATACATATCAAATCGAGATTTGAAAATGTGTGTGTGGCCAACCACCAGATCCATTACGCAGCTACTACCATCACTCACCATCTATATGATGTGATGGGGAATCCCACCTAGATCCCAACAACAGTCTGACCCTTGAGCCCCTCCAGTAATCCATGGCCTCTATTGAACTATGGCCATGGATGTATCTAACCACCTAGCCTGCTCCATCAGGTACTAACACAGTACCTCCCTCCATCCAATCCTAAAGGAGGGATCAAATGTACAATCTCCTTTATACAAAACAAGCCCTCCATGCTGACATTGTTTAGTGCTCATTTCAAGCCACTCGCCCCTCCTGACCTGGTCATCCCCTATGATATGTCTAAACAACTCTACTCCTCTCAGTCCAATGCTTTGGGGTGAGAAAAAAAAGTTGAAAGCCATGTCAATGTGCCTCTGAAGTGAATTGTGTTGAAGTCCCATCATGTGCTCTTTGCTTTGTCACCAATTAATGGCTTGTCCCAAAGACGGTTTCTCATCCTCCACCTCGGGCTCAAATTGAACCTTCAACTGCTCCTCCATATATAACCCATCATGCAAAACATCCTCACCAGTCAGTTGTAGGTGGTTTTCATCCAAAATATTTGTCATGGACTTGGATGCCTCAATACCTATCAACACCTCATCAAAGGATATGTCTCCAGGTACCTCACCAGTCTGTTGTGGGCTACTATCACCTGAATACTCAGACATGACCCTGGAAACCTCATAAATGGATACCTTAACAATGGATCATGCCTCATAAATAGATGTCTCTACGGGTGTATGCTCTACTCCCTCTCCCAAGTTTTCATTTGGAGACATCAAAGGAATCTCCAACAAGGGTGACTCTTGCATCACTTTGGGTGCATCTACATGCCCCTCCTCTATGCCATCAACCTCATGCTCAATCTCCTCCTCAGGCTCCTGATATCTAAATCTAGGTCTCCACTAGTAGAAGCGCCCCCTGGTCTCACCCTCTAACTTTCCTTGTCTTGTCCACTCTTGTTGAGGAGGTCTTATGTCCTATCAGTCAAATCTCTCTATGTGCCTTTGTGTGAACTCCATGTAAGACATGATGCATGCATGACTCAAAGGGATCAATCCATAGTACCACCACTCGATGGCATCTCCATCCAAATCCCAAGTAGCATATTTAATGGAATTCACCTCTCTCGTGTGGTTTAGCCAAATGTATGTGTCCAGTTCCTGCACCCATTTCCTAACAGAACTCCTAGTTGAACCATCAAAGCGGGTGAGGGTTAATTTTCCCACCATTTTTTATATGCCTTTCTTTGGCTGATCTCCCATGAGTGATGTGAATTGCTTCATCCCCATGACATGCTTATCTCTAGGGCCACTGTCATAGAAATGAAGTTGGATTTAGTTTATCCCCTCAAGGCTACTCAATTGGGCCCATAGTTCTTTAAGTTTCTCATTTTTTTTGTTTATTTCCTCCTTTATCCTCTCTCTACTCCATCTTTCTTACTTGACTTGAATGTCCATAGTTTCACCGTTCATTGTGCATGCATGCCTATTAGCCCATGATATTGTTACCCGGCTCAGAACTAGCCAAGATCATGATTTGATACCACTATAATGTTCCTAATGGAGGTATCTTAATTTTCAAAATGAATTTTTGAGTTTGTTTAGTTTGTCTTAGAGATGTTTTGTCAAACACTTTGAAAGCTAAGGGATGTAGGTGTATTTTGTGTAAATAACATGAGCACAATATCACAAATTTACCATGAAAAATGATTTAACCCAACAATGTAAGACTTGTATTAAGTTTTGCAAGGGTACATACTACTGAGAATGTATTCTTCAATAATAATACGTGGAAGAAGATAAGACATACCAGTAGACAATAAAGAAATATTTGACTGTGAGTGGTTGTTCAAACCTAGAATTCAACGAGAAATATAATCTTATCTTACGTAGAGATAATAATATATATCTTGCCTGAAATACAACGTGTACAAACCAAAGAATTACTTCAGTGATTTCAGTCACTTTGTGAATGGTTTCAATGGTGAAATATTCAGGTATAATGGCTCCTAGAATAGTTGAATAATCGACCCTTCTCCCCCAAAAATATCAATCCAAGAACTAGCTGTAAGTACAAGCATTCAAACCAGCAACTCAACCTTTTGTAATTTTGATTTATCTATGCCTTTAAATAATAAACATGGCCCTCTTAAGTCTAGAATGACCCATTAAAATGTTTCCTTCAATCTCGTAAATAGTGTTACCCCCATGTGCATCTTAGGAACTCAAATTTAGCAAGGAAAGGAATTGCCTTTGCACATAGAGTATGTCTAGTTGGAAAGATGACCCACTATTAGAAATAAGAAAAAATTTAGTTCTTCCATAGAAATGGAGATATAACTCACTTTTGGGCACTAGAATTTTATGGGAAAAAGGTAATAAACCAGCCCTCCTTTAGAGTAGAAATTAGCCTCTCCCTGGTGCACAATAAACTTGCTCTAATTATGGGCAAAGAAATCACTTCAATATTTGACAAATCTTTAGCATTGTAAATTCTGAGTGTGATAATATAGTGACCCTTGGAGAAATGAGGCAATAACTCAACCTTATTTGAGAAATAACTCGACCCTCCTAGTTGTTCATAATTGTTAGTTTTAGGTTTGTTCTATGCTAGAGAAATTTATTTGAATTTTCACAGTTAGCTCAATATCTATTCCAGATTAGCAATCACATCAGCATTAAAGTAAACTGCAGATAGAACATAAATATAAATCGCAGAAGACAAGCCAAGAAAAGAGGACACAAGATGTGGTGCCAGCCAGGGACAAACCCCAATGTGGGGAAACCCTTGATCAATTCTTCCTTTATGTTCTTCAAAGTTCAACAGAGAAAGAGAGAGGGAGAGAGAGTACATTTACAATAGAAGTCAACATTTTGACTTTGTGATATCTGCATGAGATCAGTTGAAGACATATTGCTTCAATTGATTCTCCAAGGTGACTACTTCACCTATCGTTGTACTGCATTTCATCATCATGTTGCACCTCACCGCATTGCACCATGCTGCACCCATCATCACTATGCTGCATCTCATCACGCTTCATCAATCATGACTGTACCCATCACTATACTTCATTATGTGCCATTGCTGCACCATGTTTCCATCCTGACCTATGTGTTGGCTGCACCTTGCTTGCTTGTTGTCCCTAGCATGCTTGTTGTCCTTAGGTTGCTGCTAAGTACCATACAACTATCCCAATGTTAGTTAGTTGTCCCTTGCATGATGCTCTCCTTCGAAGACAGATGCTCTTGTTGTTCCGGCTATTCCCGACAGTTCTGGATGTTCCAACTTTTCCAATAGTTCCGACAGTTCTGGCTTTTGCGCAATTTCGGCTTTTTTGGCAATTCTAGCTTTTCTGGATTTTCCATATTTTTCAATAGTTCTGACTTTTCTGTCTCTTCTGGCAGTTCCAGCACTTCCGGATTTTCCATATTTTCTGACAGTTCTCACTTTTCCGACTCTTCCAGTAGTTCCAGATCTTCCGGTAGTTCCAGCTTTTCTAGCAATTTCGACTTGTTCGAATTTTCTGACAGTTCCAGTTTTTCTGGCTTTTTCGGCAATTCCAGATTTTCTTGCTTTTCTGGCAATTCCGACTTTTCTAGCTTTTCTGGCTTTTCTGGCAGTTCCGACTTTTCCAGCTTTTTAGGCTTTTGTGGATTTTCCGGTAGTTTAAGCTTTTCCAGCTTTTCCAGACTTTTGAGCAATGTAGAGCTTATTCTCCCATGACTGCATTTAGATCTAGGGCATGTTATCTAGGGCATCATATACCCTAGGGCACTCCCTCTAGCTCTCAACTTCATCAAACCCAAAACAGGATGAAGTGAGATAACAAGAGTGAGTGTTCGTGTGACAAATGACTTCAAATCCTCTTCTATTTATACTATAACAAAGATGATGAATAGAGATGTCTATTTGGCTTCTGAGCCTACTGAAGTTGTTGGACGACTTCACAATTTATTTTATAACATAAATAAATTCATAAATACTTATCGGAATCGGATGATCTGTAGATCAATCCTACACCTCAATGAGAGGGATCCAATACAAATATCAGCTTCCATTAATAAGATGAATTACATGGAGTTTGGCCCTAGTTGCCAATTTTAACACTCCCTCTCAACTAGGGAGAACTCCATCCATTGATCCATATGTCCTGATTGTACTATCTATGCCATCAGTGCCCTCGCACTGCTTTTCTCTACTAAGCTCTATTATCTCTACTCTGCTCTACTCAGCTCTGCTGGCTCTGCTTAGCTCTGTCGGCTCTGCTTTGCTCAGCTCAGCTCTACTGGCTCTACTCTGCTCTATTGGCTCTGCTCTGCTCTGCTGGCTTTGCTTTTCTCTACTCAGCTCTGCTCTACAGAAACCATGAAGAAGAAGAATTCATCGAGAATGTATCATACCATTCTCCACTGACCCGAAGTCAGTCTCAGAGTGTGTACCATTGGTCCCAGACTAGTCCTCAACCAACCCGAAGTCAATGTCATAGTAGATACAACTCCTACAACTCATCCCAGACTACTATTCTACTAACTCGAAGTCAGTCTCAGAGTATGTACCACTGGTCCCAGACCAGTCCTCTACTAACCTGAAGTGAGTGTCATAGTGGGTACAACTCCTACCACTGGTCCCAGACCAGTATTCTACTGACTCGAAGTTAGTCTAAGAGTATGTACCACTGGTCCCAGACCAATCCTCTACTGACACGAAGTCAATGTCATAGTGGGTACAACTCCTACCATTGGTCCTAGACCAGTATCATTGATCCCAGATCAATGAAGGTCATCCTAGCATAGGGAGTACGGTAGATACAACAATGCATCCATCGGTACTACTATGGTCCCTATCCTCATTTCCCTGCTCATTGATCAGATGAGAGGTACTTCCCATGAGTCTCGGACTGCATGGGTAGGATGCCTCGACAGGAGAACTAATCATCCTGTCCACAGGAGAGCGAATCATCTTGTCCCACAAGAGAGCGAATCATCTTATCCACAAGAGAGCGAATCATCCTATCCACAGGAGAGTAAATCATCCTGTCCCACAAGAGAGTGAATCATATTGTTCCACAATCGCCATGGAGAACACATCATCCAGGCCTCACAGGAGAACTAATCATCCTACTACACAATTGTCATAGAGAACACATCATCCAGACCTCATAGGAGAACTAATCATCCTACTACATAATCGTCATGGAGAACACATCATCCAGACCTCACATGAGAACTAATCATCCTGCTACATACTCGTCATGGAGAACACATCATCCATACCTCACAGGAGAACTAATTTCTTTCTACATAATCATCATGGAGAACACATCATCGAAGTAGATACCAAGGAGAAACAGCACTGGGAAGTGCTCTTACGGTCCACCACATTGCCTACCCAATCAGCATTCAAATAATCATGCAGTTTTATATTTCTGGTAGTGTATCTCAATCTATGAGAGATTATGCCCTAAAGATATCTCATAATATTCTTAGAACCAATCCAGTGAGGCTCAACCAAATATGAGCTCACCATGCTAACTGCAAAACGTATGTTCGAACAGAAGTTCACCAAGAAAATCAACGCGAATGAGTTTATGAAACTCAGAGGCATTTCCCAAATATGGTCCGACATCACTACCATATAACTTCTGAAAGTTAAGATCCTCGAGGTAGTCACAGGCTTTTAGTTTATCATTCCACATTCGGAATCCAAATCCCTCTTACTTCTGCAAATGAGAGGTTCTGCACCTGTCAGAAATAGGTCGTCCTCATAAGGTGCCAATATGAGAGGTATATCATCCACAACCTTTGGGTAATGGTTTGGATCAGTTTCACTCCTAGTGAATCTTAGCTTCATCAGACAGCAATCAATCCTCTCATACTATGCCTGGGTTGTTTTGCTTCAAGCCATAGAGGGCTTTCTTCCACCTATATACATGAGATTCTCGATCATGAATCTCAAACCCCTCAAGTTGTTCCAAACCTGTGGACTTGCTACATGAGGGGAATGGCCCCTTGTAAAATTTTCCTTCGGTACATCTTAGACATGTACTTTCATGCTCTTTTTGAATTCAGGCATCCCTGTCACCATCTGACTCACATACCTTCGGTGCTATGTGTCAATGGACATGGTCCCTAGTGGACTTCCTGCAACTTGATACAACCCTGAAATCAAAAACATCTTTAAAAAATCTATTTCCAAACACATACCTTTCCATCAATGAGTGCCACCCTGTAACCTTTTACTTCCATTGCCGAAATGGACACCATGTTTTTCTTGCGATGAAGTACATAAAGGAGATTCTGCAAATGAATCGAGTTACCCTCATTCAATTGAGGGGTAACATTCCCTACACCCTTTCCGGGATAGGTGGCATCGGCTCCAAGTATAATCCCATGATTGTTTCCATCTCTACCAAATTAGAGAGTGCACCCTACTATCCGATGAAGTGCATTGAAGCACTACAATCAATAAGCCAGATTCCCAAAGAATCTGAAGGAGAGGGCCAATACAAGATAATTCTTCTTTATCTTAACAAAAACAACATTTGATTCTTCATTCCTAGGGTTCCTTGCTTTCTTTGAAGAGTCAGTCATTTCCTTGATGACCTGCATTACCTGTCATTCCTTTGATCATTGAAGATGTCCCTGGAATGATTGTTATCTTCATCAAGAGATCTGTCTTTGCCATTCAGACACTCCTTCGCATAATGGTCGAACTTATTACAACCAAGGCATCTACCTGGCCTTCCACCCTTAGATTTAGACTTCCCATTGAAGTGATCTTTAGGTAGGCCATCAGAAACTTTTGTTGCGCCATTCTGATAATATTCTCTACTTCGACTTCACCCTCGATGAATTTGAAGAGGGATGAGGAATCCACTGATCCTTTTGTCCTTTCCAAACCATCTTCGGTGATTTCTCTTTCACTCTTGCTTGGGCATTGTCTTCACCTCAGCTCTGATACCATGTTAATTTTAGGTATGTTCTATGCTAGAGAAATGTATTTCAATTTTCACAGTTAGCTCAATATCTTTTCTAGATTAGAAATCACATCAGCATTAAAGTAAACTGTAGATAGAACATAAATATAAATTGCAGAAGACAAGCCAAGACAAGAGGACACAAGTTGTGGCACCAGCCAGGGAAAAACCCTAATGTGTGTTGAAATTTGGTACCGGAGGACAGGTGGTTCCCTTAGGCTTTGATCTTTGGCCTAGGGAAAAGTGTCCAAAAGATTTTAATTTTTCTCCTAAAGTGACTTTATAATTTCTTATAAAGTTAAAATCTAATTTAAAAGTCACTTTAAGTGATAAAGTTACTAAGTCTAATTTTAAAGTGAATTTTATAAAGTCAATGAAAAATTAGAAAGGAAAAGTGACTTTGGAAATAAATGACTAAGTGGGTCTTTATTAAAGTGGGTGAATTAAAAAATAGAAAGTGAGATTTAAATGTGCATTTAATCTCAGCCATTGATCTAAATCTATTTCAGCCATTGGATTTATGGATCACCCAAAATTCACTTGGATCACCCAAAAGTCACTTGGAGTTATATTAAAGGAGGAAAAGATCATTCATTCTTTCATGAGCAGATTGGGAGAAGGAGAGCAAGAGAGCAAGGGAGATTTCTGGACAAGAAGGAGAAAGAGGCAGCAGTTTGGCACACATACCAGGCAGCTCTTCAGCAAAGTCAGAACAGCAGAAAGACAAGCAGAACAGCAGCAAGAACAAGCAGAAAAAAGTTGATTTTTTGCTGAAAACTGAGAAGTTTCAGGTGGTCCGTTGGGCTGAAAACGGATAAGTTTGCTTGCTGAAAATAAAAATTATTTTGTTGTAATTTTTGCTGAAATTTTCTTCCTGTAAAAAGACATTTTTCAGAAATAAAGAAGAGCTCTCAAACTGGTTTTCCCCAAGAGTTGTAGGGGGTTTTTCCAGGGTCACGTTGACCAAAAATATCAGTTTTTTAATGTGTTTTAATGGCTGTTTATTACTGCTGATTTTTATTTCTGCAATTTCCAGCATTCTGTAAATTTTCCAGAATTTGTGTTTTCAGCAAAATTTATTTTTTCCAGCTTGTTGAATGTATGGTTATGGGAAATGGCATTTAACTACATGGGAGAAATAAGGAGAAATTGAAAACCGGGGTGGGAAAACAGAAATTTTAACATAGTTTATGGCCCACACATCAAACCAAAACAACCCTCCTTTGCTTCGGCCCTCTAGGAAGATATCTTGGCAGGTTGGGCAGCGTATAGAATCAGGGGTCTTCTCCCTTGGACTGCGGCTAGATCTTCCACTTTAGAACTGCGACTAGGGCATCCTTTAGGACTGCGTTAGGGCATCCTTCTCCTAGATTTCTCTTCCACTAAAACCCAAAGCGAGTGGAGAGAAAATCAAGAGAGAAGTGTATGTGAAGTGACTCTCAAGTCATCTCCTTTTATACTAAAACGTTGAGCACATTTGGGGGTTATTTGGTTGCTGGCCGACCTTTGATGAATTGTCTTATAACACAAATAAATTCGTAACTCCATGAATACTTATCGGAGTCGGATGATCTTTAGATCAATCCTACACCTCTTGATAAGAGGAGTCCAAGAAAAATATCAGCTGCCATAAATAAGATGACCCACATGGAGTTTGGCTCTGGTTGCCAATTTTTTCACTCCCTCTTAACTAGGGAGAACTCCATCCGCTGATCCATCTGCTAGACTGTATTATCTCTGCCAACAATGCCCTGCACTGCTCTGCTTTGCTCTACTGAACCATGAAGAAGAAGAATTGATCTAGAATGTTTCATACCATTCTCTATTGACCCAAAGTCACTTCCATATGAAAAGGAGTGTGTCATACCACTCTCACTGATCCCAGATCAATTCCAAAAGAGAGTGAGTTATGTCACTCTTACTGACCCGAAGTCAGTTTCATTGATCTCAGATCAATATCAAAAGACAATGTCTCAAACCACTCATACTGATCCCAGATCAGTTTCATCGATCCCAAATGAATGGAGGTCCTCCTAGGCTCTAGCATAAGGAGTACGATAGATACAACGATGCGTCCATCAATAGTACTACTATGGTTCCTAACCCCATTTCCTTGCTCATTCGCTAGATGAGAGGTACTTCCCATGAGTCCCAGACTGGATGGGTAGGATGCCTCGACAGGAGAACCACTCATCCTGTCCCTAAGTCGCCATGGGGTATCACAGGGGAAGGTTGAACCATTCACCTTGTACACAACACACCATTAGGGGAGGGTGAGTTGCCCTATGGTTGCTTGTTGCTCCAAGAAGTACCCCAAGCCCCCCCAGAGCTCCCAGAGCTCAATGCATGCATTATGCAACACCTTCATAAGAGGGTCTCTCAACGACTCTAAGTCGTTCGGGAAAGTCACAAATTTGACCTTTCCCCGGGGCTTCGACAGAATGTCTGCGACCTGTACATCAGTCTCAATGCGATGGAGCCTTCTTGCTCATCGATGTACCATATCCCAGATAAGGTAGTATCTGATGTCTATATGGTGGAGCAATCATAGAATACGAGATTCCTCAACAGTCAAATCCCCCCCTGGTTGACACAGAAGATCACGGTGGTAACCATCATGTGTACAAACAACACACTGAAGAGCTTCCGCAACCATGTAACTTCACACGAGGTCATACTCATAGCTATGTATTCGGTTTCAGCAGTGCTTAGAGCAACCGTTTTCTGCTTCCTGCTCATCCAGGATATCGAGCATAACCCAAAGAGATTCAACACTCAAAAGTGCTCTTGAGATCCTCCACACTCCTTGCTTTGTCAACATTCGAATAATCATGCAGCTTCACATTTCCAGCGGTGTATCTCAATCCATGAGAGATTGTGCCCCGAAGATATCTCAGAAGATTCTTGGCACCAATCCAGTGAGGCTCAACCAAATATGAGCCCAACATACTCATTGCAAAACATATATCTGGATGCAAGTTCCCCAAGAACATCAAAGCGAATGAGTTTATGAAACTCAGAAGCATTTCCCAAATCTGGTTCGGCATCACTACCACATAACTTCTGAAAGTTAAGCTCCATCGAGGTAGTCACGGGCTTTTAGTTCACCATTCCAAATCCGGAATCCAACTCCCTCTTACTTTTGCAAATGAGAGGGTCAACACCTGTTAGAAAGAGGTCATCCTCATAAGGTGTCGGTATGAGAGGTCTATCATCCACAACCTTCGAGCAATGGTTTGGATTGACTTCACTCCTAGTGAATCTCAGCTTCATTAGACAACTATCAATCCTCTCATACTAAGCCTGGGGTGTTTTGCTTCAAACCATAGAGGGCTTTCTTCCACCCGCATACATGAGATTCCCGATCATGAATCTCAAACCCCTTGGGTTGTTCCAAACCTGTGGACCTGCTACATGAGGGGAATGGTCCCCTTGTAAGCTTTTCCTTCTGTACATCTCAGACATGTACCTTCATGTTTTTCTTGAATTCAGGTATCCCTGTCACCATTTGACTCACATTGGGTAGGCCCCATAAGTAGACCTCCGGTGCTATAGATGAGATATGTCAATTGACATGATCCCGAATGGACCATCTTGCAACTTGATACAAATTTCCAACCCTGAACCCATGAGTAAAAGCATCTTTGAAAATTCTATTTTCAAACATGTACCTTTCCATCAATGAATGCCCCCCTGAAACCTTTGACTTGCATTGCCAAAATGGACACCAGGTTCTTCTTGTGATCAGGTACATAAAGAGATTCTCATAAATGAATTGAGTTATCCTCATTCAATTGAGGGGTAACATTCCCTACACCCTTTCCAGGATAGGTGGCATCGACTCCAAGTATAAAAATCCCACGATTGTTTTCATCTCTACCAAATTAGAGAGAGCACCCTTCTATTCGATGGAGTTCCTTGAAGCACTACAATCGATAAGCCAGATTCCCAAAGAGTATGAAGGAGAGGGCCAATACAAGATAACGTTTCTGTATCTTATCATACTTCATACCTGGGGTTCCTTGCTTTCTTGAAGAGTCGGCCGTTTTCTTGATGACCTGCATTACTTGTCATTCCTTTGACCATTGAAGATGTCCCTGGAATGATTGTTATCGTCATCAAGTGATGTGTCCCTACCATTCAGACACTCCTTTGCATAATGGTTGAATTTATTACAAACAAGGCATTTGCCTTTCCTTCCACCTTTAGATCCGGACTTCCCATTGAAGTGATCTTTAGGTAGGCCATCAGAAGCTTCCACTGTGCCATTATGATAATATTCTCTGTGATTTCACCCTAGGTGAATTTGAAGAGGAATGAGGAATCCACTAATCCTCTTGTCCATTCCCAATTGTCTTCGGTGATTGCTCTTTTACTCTTGCTTGGGCTTTGTCTTCACCTCAACTCTTATACCATGTTAAGTTTATGTATGTTCTATACTTAGAGCAATTTATTTCAATTTTCACAGTTAGCTCAATATCTTTTCAACATCTTTTCCAAATTAGCAATCACATTAACATTAAAGTAAACTGTAGCTAGAACATAAACATAAATCGCAGAAGACAAGCCAAGACAAGAGGACACAAGATGTGGCACTAGCCAGGGACAAACCACATTGTGGGGAAACCCTTGATCAATTCTTCTTATATGTTCTTCAATAGTTAAACATACACACAGAGAGAGAGAGAGAGAGAGAGAGAGAGAGAGTACATTTACAACAAAAGTTAACACTTGGACTTATAATAGCATAGATCATCTCTAAGAGGATGATACATGAGGTAGCTGAACTTAGTTGAAGACAAGCTGCTTCAACTGATTCTCCAAGGTGACTCCATCACCTATCATTGTGCTGCACCTCGTCATCATGTTGCACCTCACTGTGCTGCATCGTGTTGCACCTATCATCACTATGATGGACCTCATTATGCTTCACTAATCATGACTATACCCATCACTGTACTGCATCTCAATGTAGCATTTAATATCACTGTACTATACTAGCAAGCGCTGCACACAACATGCTACACTTTACTTTGTCATGATGCCCATCATTGTGCTGTAGCATTTCACATCATGCTGCCCTTTATCACAATGTTGTCATTGCTCATACTGCTGCACCATGATTGCTTGCTGTCCCATGCAAGCACCATGTCCTTGTTGTCCCATCTACCTTTGCTGCACCATGAGACCTTGCTGTCCCATCTTCTTTTGCTGCACCATGAGACCTTGTTGTCCCATCTATCTTTTGTTGCCAACACACCATACAAATGCCGCTGTTTGTCACTTCATTACTGCTGTAATTTATGGGTCTGGTTAGGGCACACAACAAGCCTTGCCATCCTCAAATCTGGCCCACAATTGCCCTTATGAAATGTGGCCTAGGCAAGTGTAAACCCTTTGCCTCCACGCTAAAGATGAGGGTATAACATGACCCCAAAACAGCTCACGCTGTCCCATGTATATTTGTTGTAGCTTACGGCCCACACATCAAACCAAAACAGCCCTCCTCTGCTTCGGCCCTTTAGGAAGATATCTCGGCCTTCCTAATAGCAACTCGGCCTTCACATATGACCCTGAAACAGCCTCCAAAAAAGCACATTGTTCGGCCTTCCTTACTGCGGCTAGGGCATGATAGATTTGCGTATTTGGGCAGCGTGAATAGGTCTTCTTCACCGTGCTATGTCTCTCCTTTAGGCAGCGTAGAGGGCAGGTTGGGCAGTGTATAGAATCAGGGGTCTTTTCCCTTGGACTGCGGCTCGATCTTCCACTTTAGGACTGTGGCTAGGGCATCCTTTAGGACTGCGGTTAGGGCATCCTTCTCCTAGATTTCTCTTCCACTAAAACCCAAAGCGAGTGGAGAGAAAATCAAGAGAGAAGTGTGTGTGAAATGACTCTCAAGTCATCTCTTTTTATACTAAAACGTTGAGCACATGTGGGGGTTATTTGGTTGCTGGCCAACCTTGACGAATTGCCTTATAACACAAATAAATTTATAGCTCCATGAATACTTATCGGAATCAGATGATCTTTAGATCAATCCTACACCTTTCGATGAGAGGAGTTCAAGAAAAATATCAGCTGCCATAAATAAGATGACTCACATGGAGTTTGGCCCTAGTTGCCAATTTTAACAAAGTATCCAAGCATAAGAGGGGATTGCTGAACTGTATACATTCTGTTGTTGTGTTAGATTATATAGGAGTAAAAGAGTGGAGAGTGTGGTCATCTTTGACCAAGTCTCTGAAATGTACAAATAATAAATATAAAATACAAGTGAGGTGAGTCATCATTTGAGACCAGTCACTTATAAAAAAACAAAAAGTTAAATGGAATACGTACAAGAGGGACATCATAAATATGATAAATGTCTGAACACATCCACTAGACTACATCTCATCACAGTCCAAACCAATCATAGCTAAGTTTTATACCTTTCGATACACTTTTATTTAAATCCGATTGAATCGTCTTTCCTTATTTAATCAAGAACAATAGATTATAGAAATGAAAAGCAAACAACTTCCATCATGAACATCATACCTTGAGGAGTTCTATATGAAAACTTATGATGGAATTGTGATTATATTTGCTTAAGATTTTTAACTGGTTTCTCACTGGACCATGGGCAGATGAATTTTACAAACTATGATACATACTGTTGTTGAAACCAAATGAATCAGTATCCCCTGTTAGAAACGTCTGGGAAATAAAAACAAACACTATATAGCCTTCATTGGTATCCTTTGAAAACAAGTTTGCACCTGCTTTAGAAGTCAAGGGCAGAAAATTCCTTTCCTTATCTTCTGGTTTTTATTCATCAAATTTACAAACAGTTACACCTGCAACTGAAGGAGCTACTTATTCTTGCACCTAGTCTCTGTAACAAGTCAGAGGAATAGAAGGTCAAGAAGCAAGATTATGTGAAGGCCACTGACAATCTATCTCTGCATACTAAAGATTGGATTTTTTCTTCGCGCATATTATATGAAGTAGTTGATAACCATTTTACAGAGGAAATAGTGGCCCATGAGAGAGCTATGTTTCGATGTCTGATTAGGAAAAGGGTCCTATGTGAGCTTTGTTGCCGCAAAATCTAGTAGGCCTTGGAAAGGGAAACCCCACAAGGCATAAACTAGACCAAGAGACTGTTGATTTTTTTGTGTAGCATTGGGGGGTATACCTTCATGCCTAAGTCAACTTAGAAGAATTATGAAGAATTAAAATAAAAAATTATTTTTTCATGTCTCCAAGTTGGCCCAGCCAAATGAAAGGGTGTGTCCCTTGGGTAATTTTATCCCCATTCGACAAGTATAAATAGATGATATGACATCTCATTTTCTCCACCAAGCAAGAGCAATTCATCTTCTCTCTTTCATCATCTTATCTCTCTTGGACAGCCGCATGTGTGGGCAGCAAGAAGTCTGCATGGGAAGCGAGAAGTCCACATGGGAAGCAGGAAGTCCACAGGAGAGGCAGGAAGGCCGCAAGAGCGGCATGAAAACCGCAGGGGCTGCAAGAAGGCTACAGGAAGACAGCAAGGGCCACAGAAAGGCTGCAGGAGCAACAAGAAGACCTCAGGGGCCACAAGAACGGCAGAGAGGCCGCAAGGGCTACAGCAAGGCCGCAGGAGTTTGCTAGCTGTAGGTGAAACATGGTTTAGGAAGGGCTAAAGGGGCTGACTTCAAAGGACAGCAGGTTGGCCAGGTTTGACTGGTATTTTGACTTGATATTGGCACAGATTTCTCCTTGCTGAAGAATACTTTCTCCAAAAGAAATTGTTGGGTTTTTCGCCCAAGGTTGGGTTTCCCAAGGTAAAATTTATTGTCTCTATTGTGCATGACTATCTTTCCATGATCTTTACAGCTGCATTTACTATTGAGAATTTATGAAGTGCAATTATTCAATGATAACAGTGGCATAGAAATACTGTTGGAAATCATTAGGAAGTAATTATCTAGTAGAAATTGTTTTTGAATGTACATCTTGTAGAGAATTCAGCATGGTATCAGAGCTTTGTTGAAAGAGCAGCCATTGAAGTCAGCCTAAGAGACAAGTGCTTAACAACTTGATTGGTTTTTGGATCTCTTATCAAAATGGCACCAAGTCTCAGAGTTGAACACTGGTTAAATGGTGCCATCAATTTCAGATCTTGGAAGACCAAGATACTCCTTATCTTGGAAGAGAATGAGCTTCAGGAATCAGGATCATGTGGAGAAAGCTATTCGAGTCAAATGGAGCTCAGGAGAAAGTCCTTGTTTCTGTGCTTTCAAATAGTGATATTTGGTTGGTGGACAGATGTGCTTCTAGACACATGACAAGTTTTCAAGATTCTTTCACCGATTTGACCGAGAGGGATTCAACATGGGAAATGAAACTTGGAGACAATGCCAAGTATGTTGTGAAAGGAGTTGGGGCAACCTCAGTTCAGCTAGAGTCTAGAGATTTTATACATATGAGTGATGTATTGTTTGTACCAGGTTGAAAAATAACCTACTGTCTATTTTAGAGTTGGAGAATAAAGGTTATAGAGTTTCATTTGTAGATAGTCAAGTTCTTGTATGTCCTAAGGGCTCTAGCATAGACTCAGTAGGAGTGATTGGTATTTAGTAGTGATTGGTATTCAAGAGGGAGGACTATACAAATTATTAGGACAACCAACCCAAGCATTGGTGCCCAAAGGAAAGTAGAAGGATATGTCAAAGGTCAAGTGCTTCATTTGTCATGATTTTGGACACTATGCCTCCAAGTGTCTTGAGAAGAAAAGGAAGAGAAAGCAACATGCATTAGTAGTCAATGTTGATGATAATGAGCATCCACCTCAGAGGAAGTCACAAATTTGTCAAAGAGGGAGTTGACAATCCTCAACAGTTTCTTCCTTAATCGAGAGATAAGTACTTCTAATCATATTTTTCTCCCTTGATTATTATTATTACTTTATTTTTTTTGGTTAGCCTCTTGTCCTTGTATTTTTTGCTTAGTTATAAGTTTTCTTCCATGGCCTCCTAAATGGAGTTTACAGAAAGGAAAAATAGATCCATTGTGGAGACTGCGAAAAGCGATGATTCATGTAGTAGATGGTGTTGAGAAATCCTTAGGGCAGCATTAGATCATTTGCTAACTTGATTTCTCTTTATATGACAATTATTTGTGACTATGTATTTGCTTCTTTATTAATGTTTATGTAGTCATCATCAAACTATTGCCAAAAATGATGAAGATCACAAAGCAAAGAACGTAAGATGTAGGCACTTGGCTAGGGCAAAACCCCTCTAAGGGGAAAACCCAACCAAAATTCTCTTCTTCAAGAACCAATTCAAAATGAGACGACCAAGACTTCTAGACCAACGCCAAACCTTCCTCCATCCACCAAGTCAGCCTTCTAGTCAAGTCCTTCAATCATCAACACAAGTCAATCTTTCCAAAACAAATCAACAAGGGATTCAGCCCTTTCTGCAACTTCTGAAATTCAGCCTGCAATAGTTCAGACTTGTAGTAACCCTAGCTACTCACACATGTGACAAAAATAGAGAAATTTCAACCTTTTATTGCTTGATAGGGGTTCCTTCTTTCTTCGCTATAGTTTTTCTTCCCTTTCAATGATATAAACCTCATTTACTAGGGTCCTCGCACTTCTTTCTTTTCAAATCGATTGATGCTTGATTGATCCCACAATAGGTCGAAGTTACTGCTCATATATAGTCTCCTTGTGTGGTCGAATCACCTTCATGAGGCTGACTTGATGGGAGAGGAGGCCGACTTGATGGAGGAGTGACAAATGACAATTTTTACATAATTTTTTTTTTCTTCTTTGACACAAAAAACCCAAGAAGGGTCTTTTACATGATGACAAGGACTATGACTTATGACACAAACCCTAGAAGCACACAATGGGTGCTTTGACCTAGAAATATAATAAATTGAGCATGAAAGCGATGCTTATAAAATAATAATTTTCTTTTCTTTTACAATATTTTTTCTTTTTTTTTTTTTTTTTTTTACAAATACATAATAATTACATCATTCATGAGCTAGACAATAATCATAAAGACTGATACTAGTTACATTTTCAACAAATGGCAACATTAAAAAGTACTAAGTGAGGTTTGTGACAAAGAGGGTTCTCCCAGAAAGAGCAAGTGGACTATGAGAAGATTTTTGCTCTAGTCGTCAGATGGTCAGTATTCAAAGAAGGAAATTGTACAAATTGTTATGACGTCCAGAACCTTGCTAGATGATCGGAAGAGCTTCCAGTTCTGAGGTAATAGACATTTAGGTAGAATGGGAGCAACAACCTTCCAAGAGGATTTCATGAGTTGAGATTGTTAGATGCTAAAACGAGAGGTCTCTAGGAGTAGTATGCATTCTACGAGGGGACCATGATACACTTCACTGATAGAGGGAGTAGTAGCGGCAGAGGGGATAGATAGGATTGCCATAGGAGGATCTTCTTCAGTGTCAGAGGGAGCACCTAGTTAGGGTGACTAAAAAACAGCTATGGTGATGGATCTAGTGAAGGAAGCTAGCTGGTTTATGGTTGAGCCAAGGCATGCAACAAAGCATGTGTTGAGGTACTTGCATGGTACAGTTGGATATGGTTTGAGATATGTCCCGAATGTTGAAGTGAGGTGCAGGGATATACTGATTCAGGTTGGGCCAATAGTGTAGAGGACATAAAGAGTACCTCAGGGTGCTGCTTTAGCTTGGGATTAGCTATGATATCTTGGTTTAGCAAGAAGCAAACTTTTGTGGCTTCCAGAGGTTCTTGCAGGACTATTTGATTAGGTCACTTCATCTGAGACATGGTGCAAAAGGGAGTAGTGAAGCTCTAGTACATATCCACAAATGAGTAGATTGTAGACATTCTCACCAAACCTTTGTCTAAAGCAAAGTTTGTATACCTCAGAGACAAGCTTGGCATGATGTAGAATGTCTCCATTGAGATGAAGTGTTGATGTCTTTGCATGATTGGGAAAACCATTTCCTAAGAAGCCATGCTGATATGGTTGGATCTTGCTGATTTGATGAGAGGAGATGGAATTTCTCAAGAAGGATGATATGGATGGGTACAAGGAATTTCTCAAGAAGGATGATTCCTTCCTTGATTGTGGTCGATTTTTGTTGAAGGCTTGACGAAAGGCATCCCAATCGATGATACTACCTTGGGGTAAACTAAGATACCAATCCCTAGCACTTCCTTCTAAAGTCAAGGCAAAGAGCATCATTACTACATCCTCATCCATGATCAATTTAGCACTCACTGCCCAATAAAACTCATTCATACGTTTTTCTGCAGTGATAACATTAGTACCATTGAATTTAGGAAACCATTCGAAATACTTTTTAGGTAAGGGATGTAGAGCATCAGGGAATTTGCTAACATCTAATGGCCTAAATGTAGCAATGAGCCATGGCTTGTCCACAGTGGGAGGGGTGGTGTTGTTTACAAATAGACTTCTATTAATTTTAGGTATGTTCTATGCTAGAGCAATTTATTTAAATTTTCCCAGTTAGCAATCACATCAGCATTACGATAAACTGCAGATAGAACATAAATACAAAATGCAGAAGACAAGCCAAGACAAGAGGACACAAGATATGGCGTGAGCCAGGGACAAACCCCACAATGTGTGGGGAAACCCTTTGATCAAATCTTCTTTTATCTTCAAAGTTCAGCAGAGAAAGAGAGAGAGAGAGTACATTTACAACAGCAGTCAATACTTTGACTTATCTAGATCTAAGCATAGATCATCTTCTATAACGATGAGATCAGTTGAAGACATTCTGCTTCAACTGATTCTGCATCTCGTCCATTCGCTGTGCCTTACAGTGTACTGCACCATGCTGTACTAAACATGATAGTCATCATACTACCCATGATCTTATCATGCTTCATGTTGCTCATGCTGCCATGATCTCATCATCCTTCAACACTGTCCATACATCATGCTGCCCATGCTCATTATGCTGCCCATGCTAATAAACTCTGACTGCTATAGCACCCTAAATACACTCAACAGCCCACCTATTGACTGCGGCTTTCCTTCACACAGTCCCTTCAGCGATATGCTGCCTCATAGGGCTGCTATCCTCCCTGAACGCAGTTCCTAAAGGCCTCCAACTGCTGGCTATGGCCTGTGGTCTAGCCCAGCAGTGGACTGTAACTTCAGTCTCCTCAATCAGTGCCCCAAACAGTTCTTGAACAACAGACCCTTGCTCTTCTTTTCTGCGGCTTCTTCTGCCCTGCAAACCGAGGTCAAGAACAGTCCTATTGTGCCCAAATAGACCACGCTGTCACCTACAGCAATGTGGCTTTATCACAGAATTACCACACTGATTTTCTAGATTCCTTCACGCTGTTGTAGGACTTCTTCTGCTGCAGCTAGGTCCACACTTTTTGCTGTGTCTTAGGGTCACTTTCTAGCTGTGTATTAGGGCCCAATAGACTGCAGATTTAGGGCACCTTTGTTTAGCATGTAAGGGCCTCTTTGGACAGCGTATAAGGGCTCTTTAGAACTGCAGATTTAGGCTGTTAAGATGACTGTGTATTAGGGCTTCTGTAGGCAGCATATAGGCCTCCCTTGACTGCGTCCTAGTCTCCTTCAGGATTGCGGATCACTACGGTTACTGCGGCTCCTGCGGCTCACTGTGACTACTGCGGCTCCTGCGGTTAGGGCATCATCATAAGGCCAACGTATCACTCTTGGTGACTCACTCCTTCTCCAAAAACCCAAGACGTGGAGAGGAGGAGATCACTCAAGAATTATCTCCAAATGACATCCAATCCTCTTATATTTATACTAAAACGTGGAAGATGAATAGTCACGTCGGTTGGGCTTCTAGAGCCTACATAAGTGCTGGTTGGCTTGATAATAATTACATAAACAAAATAAATTCATATCTCCATAAATACTTATCGGAATCAGATGATCTTTGGATCAATCCTACACCTCTCAACGAGAGGGATCCAATAAGAATATCAGTTGTCATAAATAAGCCGACCCACATGGAGTTTGCCCCTAGTTGCCAATTTAACACTCCCTCTCAACTAGGGGGAACTCCATCCGGTGATCCATAAGTCCGACTGTACTATCTCGGCCATCAGTGCCCTACACTGCTCTGCCCAACTCTGCTAAGCTCTGCTGGCTCTGCTAACTCTGCTCTGCTCAGCTCTGCTCAGCTCTGCTGGCTCTGCTAGCTCTGCTCTGCTCAACTCAGCTCTGCTGAACTATGAAGAAGAAGAATTGATCGAGAATGTCTCATACCATTCTCCACTGACCCGAAGT
>APFE030568736.1:0-15342 GCA_000404065.3 Pinus taeda
TATGCCTGTTTTGAAATACTTTTATTTTTTGAATCAGTAACCGGAGAATCCACAGTGTGAACATTTTTATGCTAACGTTTCAAATCCCAACTGGGACCCATCATTAGGACTTATGAATGATGATAAAAGAAGAGTTGCTTAGAAGGAAATAAATAATAATGAGGCGCCGATATTAGGAATGAAAGGTCTCGTACTTCAGCCTTGGCAGAGCACTCCTCAAAAACAAAACACCATATCTACTTGGAAAGCGCCTCAATTGTCGCAAGGGAGGAGTAGCATCATAGACGAAAGATCAGAGAAGCCCTCGAGATTATCAAGCATCCTCATAATCTAAACAGAGACAATGGCATGGAGATTAGCAGGAGTTGGCTTCCCTTGATCAGGGAAATCAGGATCGCCAACACATCCCAGGTATATCATATTTTTTACCTTTATCATTAAATAAATAATAATTATAAAAATAAAAATAAATAAACAAATAATTATATATATTAAATAAATAATAATTATTTAATATTAATTAATTTAAATATATTAATATTAGTTTGATACTTATTAATTTAATATTAAATTATTAATTAATTAATTAAATTATTAATATTAATTAATTTAATATATTAATATTAATCAATATTAATTAGTTTAATATCATATTAATTAATTTAATATATTAATTAAACTATAACAATCAATTAATATATTATTTATTATTATCATTATAAAAGATTTTAAATCAAAGAACTTTTATATAAGTAATTAAATTAATATATCAATATTAAATTATTTATATCAATATTAATTAATTTAATATATTAATAAACAATAACAATCAATTAATATATTAATTTATTATTATCATTATAAAAAAATTAAACGAAAGAACTTTATTATTATTTTAATTTTATTTTTTTAATTTTATTTATTTTTAATTATTATTTTTTTTGAATAAGTGCTAATTCTATTAAAATAAAGGAGAAAAATATTTACAATGAGGTCGCAGCCTCAGAGGGCAAATTTCCCAGCCCTCAGCAAAAAAAACCAGTAGACAGAGAGGAACAACTGAACTTGTGTGAGTACAACATTCTCAAGTCAGCAGAGAAAAAGGAGCTATTACAAAAAACTCTTTGCTAGCAAGAAACGCCAAGCAGAGGAGAACATCCTTGAAAATTCTTTGTCCACCATGGTGATTCTAAGAAAAAATGACTTCCTCCAGCCTCTAAGGAAGGTAGATACAGTGAGAAGCATTCCAAAAAGACTTATAAGGGCTGAGGAGGAGCCGAGCAATACAGTGAGCAGAACAGATGAAGAGAGAAAAACAACATGCGAGACAGAGAGAAGAGCCAAAAGCGAGAGACATGGCATCGACCGAGCCAGATGGAGAGGTTACTCGCCTGAAGTTTGAGGGTCGGAGCCCCTAGCTGCTTGAGTTTCCGGAGCTGCCACCCTCGGACTGGTTGACCAGGTGAAGAATGCCGAAATCATGCTGAATAGGGCCGCAAGCGATGACTTCGTCTTCCTCAGCTGCCGGCGTGCGGTGGTGGTTGACCTCTCCAACAATGGGGGAGTCCTCCTGCATATGCATTGCTGTAAATTTCGGGTCATCCCCAGCACCCTGAGACAGGCTTTCCTCAGGAGAAGGAGTGGAGGAGGAGCTAATGGGATCAACAGGCAATTCCGACTCTTCTGAGACCATTATAGTGGTGGTGAAGGTGATAATGGGTTGGTGGAGACGGCTGCGGAAAGTAAAACGGGAGTTCTGGAAGGATGAATTAGGGGCAGGTCTGGTGGGGTTGGGGGGAGGCGAAGACGGAGAGGCAGATGAAATGGGTATGATGAGCGGAGAGGGAGACTGTCGGGCGCGTCCTCTGGGAGCTGAAGAACTTCCCCTGCGCGGAACTCCTCGGCTTCGAGGCATTGCAGACCCTGAATTGCTGCTATGAACACTCCACGGAATGGAAATGGGGGGCGAGGGAGAGACAGACACAATAAGCTCAGCCTCTGGCCGATTGAACCCAAGTTCGAGCTGACCCAACGACTGCTGCAAGGAATGACAAAGATTTGGCTGAGGAGGAGCCATTATATTAGAGTTGGGCGCCATGTTCGAACCGCGTTGAGGCATAAATACACCTGCAGGTTTCAGAGCGCTATGAATGCTAGACGAGACCTCCGCCCGATCGCACATCAGACTGCAGTTATTCCCCAGCATTGGAAATGGGGTTATGGAAAGCGTGCAGGTGGCCATCCAGGTGCCGTGCAGGAGGCGACGTGCCTAGCACGCATGGAGAGCTAGCTACTTGTGCGTGGAGATCACCCGCATCCGGGTTATTATTAATTAATTTAATTTAATATACTAATATTAATTAATTTAATATATTAATATTAATTAATTTAATATTAATATTAATATTTAATATTAAATTAAATTTAATTAATCAATATTAAATTAATTTTAATATATTAATTAAACTATAAACAATCAATTATTATATTATTTATTATTATCATTAATAAAATTTTAAATCAAAGAACTTTTATTATTAATTCAATTTTAATATTTCTCTATTCCTTAAAATACTAATTTATTTATAAATAAACAAAATAAAAAATAAACCATAAATAAGCAGCTCTTTTTTTATCATCATTCATAAGTCCTGATGATGGATCCCAGTTGGGATTTGAAACGTTGGCATAAAAATGTTCATACTGTGGATTCTCCGGTTACTGATTCAAAAGATACAAACCACAGATCTCTTAAATCCAGATACTTTTATTTATTTGTTTGTTTATTTTATTTTAATTTATTTATTTTTTAAATAATTTTTACAATGTTATTTTTTTTGGGATATATTCTTATATTTGTATTTTTATATGTTTTTTAATGTTAGTATTATTTTTTTATTTTGCAAAAAATTTAAAAATTTCATTATAAAAAACATTTCAAAGAAAAAAAAAAAACATGTTTGGAAAATCTTTTAGAAACCTAACATCTTAGGACAAAAAACAACTAGAGAACTATCACAACTTGAAAATTTGTTAAATAATCAGCATTTAAAAAAAAATTGTGCATACTAAGTACATAAGAAAATTTAAAGTGTCAAAAATGTCTTTACAAGAAATTGAATGGTTATGTTGAATGTTTTTCAAATCTGCATGAAAATCACCAAGATTTTAACAAATTTGTTCATATTTGATACATAGAAAATTGGAAGTTTAAAAAATATGGTTCAAAAAAAGGTGTATTCTAAATCAACACTTTTCAAATCATTTGATTTTTTTGCTACCTCAAAAAAACGGGTAATTGTATCAGTTCCCGTTTCAAAATTTACATTGTTACACCCTACTAAAGTCAAAAGGAGTGTTGATCTTGGTCAAAATGCACTATAGGGAGAGGTGCAACACAATGTCTCTCCTCGTAGGGAGCGTTGGGCATAATTCTCTATTTTTTTTTCCATTTCCCTTCAAGATATGTTAATTTTTTTGACATGGAATTGACCATAGTGAGTCTCTTTTTGATGTTTCAGGTCTTCATTAGCACAAAATGGCCTTTATATGGAGAGATAGAGAACATGAAGAACAAGAAATGAATGCAAAAAATGATTCTGCTACCATCCAGATATTAAAAAATTGTGGATTATTGAATTTTTTTTGGCTTCCTAGCATGAGGCAATAGATGGAGTTGCTAGAGTATCTTGTTCATTCATGGGGTGTTTAAGCACATACATTCATATTAGGAGCACATAGGCTTAAGATAAAGGTAGATGAAATATATTTTATGACTGGTTTATCTATGAGAGGTGCCCCTATCTCTCTTCTAGGTGGGAGAAGGGGTGGAGAAATAATTTAAGATTTTATTTCCGCTCATTGCAGACCTTGAGCCTAGCTGACTATGGATGGAAAATCAACATAAAAGACATGACCCATTTGCCTCTAAGAACGATATTATTCATCATGTCTAGATTAGATGGTAACTCTACACTTCATGTAGCCAACCTATGATACATGCAGTGTGGTATAGAGTGTTTGGAGCGAACAACCTTCAACTAGAGCAAGGGAGTGTTGGTCAATATGAAAGAACAACTGACTAAAGCAAGAGAGGGACTATTGAAATTTTTTTGCTATGGTCAATCTTGATCTCCTTTTCCTTAGATCGGATTCTGTTACTACAACCTCAACATATCACGCTCAAGCCCATTGATCCAAGAGTTCCACAGATGAGGCGGTGGATAGATCTTATGTTCTGACATTCAGGTCCGTCGATGATCAATTTCTCACTATCCTTCTTTAAATGGTTGCAAAGACAATCCATTATGATAGATGATTATCTGTGCACAAGGATGGAGTTTCATGGCGACCCTGAGCTCGTGCTTCTTGAGGGTGAGAAATGGGGTGCTATAGGTAATATATTTCAACCATTTTGAGTTTATGAAGTTTTACAATTTTTTTGTGCTTTTTATTCATACAAGACTAAACTATTCATTTTCTCATGCAAAGATTGGGCCTGTCCGACTTATAGGTGCTTCATATATGTAACGTTCAGGAGATCCACAACAAGTAGTAGCGCCAATACAAGTTGCTACAGTAGGACATGATGCACTACAAGATCTCAATGTAGTTGAGGCCCTAGCAGAGGTGGAGTGCCACATGGAGGGGTTGACACATGGGATAGATGATACCACGATTGACCAGATTCCTATGTGACTTCAACGACACACTATTGGATTGCCAAGTCATCTTGGTCGGCTACTGCGCAAGATAGCTTGTGTAGTGGCATGTTATCATGAGCACTATGATTAGTCTACTGAGAGGCTCATAATAATATTTTCATATAGTTTTTTATATGGGTCATGTGGCTGTATGTATCTTGGGCACAAATTTTGTAAAACCAAACTCTCTCTCTCTCTCTCTCTCTCTCTATATATATATATATATAACTATCTTCAATGTTTCTTGTGTTCCTATTATCGCTTTCAATGGATGTAAAGTGTATTGAAATTTATTTATGATCGTTGCAAATGTTTACATAAAACATGATTAGCTGGTGAATCTTTTAATCTATTTAGATTCTAGAAATATGTTGATATCAAATGAAATCAAAGTGTCTTTCTAGAAGGTGAACCCTTAAGAACGTGCGAAGGATGGTAGGACTTCTAACTGAATAGACATTAGCCAATTATAGTACCACAAGCTGTGAGTCAAGTCTGATGACTAAACAATGGATGCCATGTGAAATAACATCAGAAAATAGCTCAACCACTATTCTATACTATGACCAGCACCATTAGCATAACCAACATATAGTTCAAGGGATGCCGACATATGCAAACCAAGTGTAAATGGGTTCAATAGAAATCATAGGAAACTCTGAAGAGACACACTGCAAACAAATTCAACACATGTATATACAGTATGTACACATTGTACTACAAAAAAATCAAACATAGTATTTCCTAAGGTACTACCCATTTCTAGGTTGTGTTAGTGGGACTCCATGAAAATCGACTAGCTCATAGGCCCCTTTAGCAAGAAAACACTTGACAATATATGGACCTATCCACATAGGTTGGAACTTTCCTGGTCATAATTTATCAGACCCTTGATTGTATAGAAGGACAAGTTCTCCTTCTAAGAAGACACAAGGTTTGAAACTTTTTTCATATTGTGCCTTAACACGTTTCTTATAGGCTTCATTAGCCTTGGCAGCTTCTCGCCGAGTCTCATCTAAGCACGTCAGATGTAAGAGATGTTCCTCTTCTACGAAAGTGGCAAGAAGAAGTTCTACAACCAGTTTTAGTGACGAAATGTCACATTCAATTGGAAGGATTGCTTCCAGACCATAAAACAATTGGAAAGGTGTAAATATAGTAGTAGTCCTAACAAAGGTTCAATACACCCACAAAGCAACATAAATAATCAAATTCCAATTTGATCAATGGACCCATGTCATAGGTTGAAGCATCATTTAGAAATTTGTTAATAGCTTCAACTTTCCCATTAGCTTGAGGGTAGTAGGGAATGGAACTTTCATGGGAGAGTCCCAACTTGTCAGTGAGTTTGGAAATCATGTGATTTCGAATGTGTTTCCCATGATTCATAACTATATCTTACAGAACACAAAACTGTGTGATAACATGATTAAAGAAAAAATACGCAGTTGTTTTGCCAGTATTGTTAAATGTAGGCATCGCCTCACCCACTTAGTAAAATAACCTACCGCTACGACGATATATCTATGTGCTCTAGCTGAGTGAGGGTTGCATGTCATGACATTGATACCCCATTTCACAAAAGGACCTACCATGATAACAAAATGTAATGGAGTGGGCGGATAATGGGTCTTGCAATCATCAATTTGGCATGCGTGACACTTTTGGACAACGAGAATAAAATAACAAAATATGGTAGGCCAAAATTACAAGCACATAGGATCTTCTGTGCGGTAGCATAACCAGACAAATGACCACCACATGCCCCTGAGTGGCATTCATTGAGGACTTTCTCGGCCTCCTCATATGTGAGGCACATACAGAAAACCGTATCAATACCATGGTGATAAAGGGTGTCACCAACGATGATTTAATTCTTGGCCTTGTATCGAATACATCGTTGTTTAAAGTGAGAGGTATCAGACTAGAAATTCTGAGTTTGGAGATATATAAGAATGTCTCCATACCATGGGTCAGATGAAAAAAAATAGAAATAATGAATCTTTTGGGATGGAATCCATAGACGTCGACTCATAATCAGTAGAGGGGAGGTCAGATATTATCTCAACAAAAAATAAGGATTTATTTGACTTGGATTTGATGAATTCCAAATCAAACTCCTGTAGGATAATGATCCATTTGGAGTATTTTCCCCCAAAAAATTGATGTGACAAAATATATGTCATAGGGTTGCAATCTAAAACAAATGTAGTTTAATGGAACAATACATAATAGAAGAAGGACGACTTGAACAACCGTCAAAGCTAACTTTTCTATGTGGGTGTACTTGATTTCAGTATCATTGAGATTCTGACTCAAATAATAGATGGGATGTTCAATCCCTACATTGTCTTCCTGCACCAATACCATTTCTATAGTAGTAATGACAACATCAAGATACAAGAAATAGTCATGTTGGTAATCAAAGGGATATAATAGAGATGCCCGAATCAATACATCTTTCAAGGTATTGATTGCCTTTTAAGAAACGTTATCCCAATGGAAAGGAATTCATTTCTTAAGAAGTTGAGGGAATCTTTGGTCAACTCAGCATAATTAGGTACAATCCTCTGCAAAAATTTAGCCTTCCCTTGGAGTCGTTGAAGCTAAATGAGGGAAGAAGGTGCAAGCAAATTGATGATTGCGTGAAATTTCAAAGGATCGATGCAAATTTCATGTTTTGAAATGACAAAACCAAGAATTCGACTAGAACTAATGCAAAACAAAAATTTTTGAGGATTAAGTTGAATATTATAGTGTCTACACCATAATAAGCTGCCCCTAAGATGCATCGGGTGATTAACCCAAAATTTATGAGATGGAAGATCGTCCAAATAAACCTGAATAATATGTTTAATGTCGTGGAAAGAATAATCCATTTCCCTTTGAAATGTAGCCCCAACATTCTTTAAACCAAAAGGTAGTTTCCATTAAGAAAATGTACCACAAGGACAGATAAATATAGTCTTAGGTTGATCCGCTAGGAAAATATTGATTTGATTATAGCTGGAGAAACCATCCATAAAAGAATATATCTCACAGCCGATACAGTCATCAACAAAATGGTCGATGAATGGGGTCGGGTAATTGCCTTTTGAAGAAATGCGATTTATATCTTGATAATCGAAGCATACATAGATTGTACCTTGTTTCTTCATGACATGAACAACATTTGACACCCAATTGATCAAAAGAACAAGGTGGATGAAACCATCCTGAAGAATTTTTTCAACTTTAGTTTTAAATACAACATCCTTCTTAGGATGGACTAGGTGGAGGAGCTTCCAGACTAGTTTAGCATCATGATACATTTTAATCTCATGTACTACTATATTTGGTCGATACTTGGCATTTATTTATAAGACTAGGAAAAGACATATTGAAAATCCTGGAATAGGGTTTTATAGGTCTTAATCTCATCTGAAGAACAAGAGACACCAATGTGTATATTTTCGACAATACTCGGTTTCACAAAGATATCAAGAGGTGTCTTCTCTTTGATATTCTAGAGGTTCTTTTCAGAATTGACTTCATGAATAGAAATGGAACTCATTGAATAATCGACGATATTGGTTAGATACATGTCACTTAGATTATCCTCAATAGAATCTGGTAAGGAGGAACGATGGTGATGATCCTCCCATGATGCATCGTTTGGCATCATGATTTCCATGATGCCCTCATCGTTAGGGAATGTGCGAGAGAAAAAATCAGAAGATGTGCCATAATCCAATGAACAATTGACCCAATTAATCGAAGAGGAGGAATCTGAACAAGCTGCACAAGTTGAATAGATGGATTTGTAATCAAGCTCGATGGGTCTAAGAGGCATTCGATCACCAAAACTATCAATGTTAGTTTCATTTGGCACAATCCATGGATCATTCGGATTAGTACAAGCATATTGATATAAGCAATCGATGCTGAGTTGTCGGGAAGAGAAGGAGGAGGGAGTGAAAAGGTTCTCATGAGTGAGAAATCCTTAAGCAGTCCAAGCTCGACATGTTGATAAGGGTGTATATTTTCCACTATAAGAGGGGCATTTCCTGTAACTTGAGAATCAAAGGCAAAGAAGGTGAGTTGGTCGATGGCCACAATCTTGCCCTTATGAGGAAAGGTGATCATATGGAAATAAGTCAAAACAACAACATCCGTGGTGTAAACCCACGTATGACCCAATAGAATATTATAATCAAGGGGTTTGTCAATAAATTCAAATTCAAGTTGAACAGATGGATTTGTAATCAAGCTTGATGGGTCTAAGAGGCATTCAATCACCAAAACTATCAATGTTAGTTTCATTTGGCACAATCCATGGATCAGTCGGATTAGTAGAATCATATTGATATAAGCAATCGATGCTGAATTGTCGGGAAGAGAAGGAGGAGGGAGCGAAAAGGTTCCCATGAGTGAGAAATCCTTAAGCAGTCCAACCTCGACATGTTGATAAGGGTGTATATTTTCCACTATAAGAGGGACATTTCCTATAACTTGAGAATCAAAGGCAAAGAAGGTGAGTTGGTCGATGGCCACAATCTTGCCCTTATGAGGAAAGGTGATCATATGGAAATAAGTCAAAACAACAACATCCATGGTGTAAACCCACGTATGACCCAATAGAATATTATAATCAAGGGGTTTGTCAATAAATTCAAATTCTATGGATACAACTTCACCTCCTAACTCTACTTATAAGGAGTTCAAAATACCACAAGGTTTATATGTCCATCCATTAAAAGCTTTCAATGTGGTCGATGACTAACTCAATTGAGGAGAACCAATTAATTTCCAGCAAGACAAAGACATAATGCAGGTTGAGGCTCCCTTGTCCATAATAGAATGATGAATGTTCTTACTACAGAAGACAACTTGGATCATAAAATCCAATTGAGCCAGAAGTCAAGGGGAATAGTTCTCATGATTGAAAATGACTAGGTTGGAATCTCAAGGATTAACACATCTGAAAGTAGAAAGCAAAGCCTTCTTCTTGGTGGGACAATTTTATAGCACCTCAAGAGTTGACATAGCTGATGGAGACTGAGCCAAGTCCTCAACTATGTTATAATTTTGAGATGCTCTCACACAAGCATTGAACGTAGATTTATGAATAACTCCCTTTAGAGGCTTAATAGTTAATTCCGTAGGAATTATAGGTGGAGTGGGATTCGATAGAGATGGTTTCAAATTGGTAGGTTGACTAGTAGCCTGACCATTCGAAGGATTCACATCACCATAGTATTTACTTTGGGTGACCACCATGATATCAGATTTAGGATTTACAGAGGAAAGCATTAAAATTGAGTTAAAGGAAATAGGGTCTCGAGCAACCATGTGAGTCTCCTTGGAAAATTAGTTGGTCAACACAATCGGTGAAGTGGAAGATTTTAGAAATTGGTTCACTTCCATGCGGTGAGGATAGTCACGAGTGAAGTGCTCCTTGTTATAGATTAAACATGGATAGTGAGGCTTCCATTTCTCATCAAAGGACTGAATTATTTGTTTATCCTATGGTAAATAATCTTTCTTCTTTGTTCCTTTACCTTTATTCTTACTTCTTGGTTGTTGCTGAGATTTTCCTTTATCAGAGTGAATTTCATTTATCTCGAAAGTAGAATTTGCAGGAGGATTGGATGGAGGGTTTTGGGCAGATGTGGTAAGTGTAGCACCATATGGTTTACTCACCGACTGCAAATTGGTAGAACCAATCATGCCATCAACAACATGAGGTTCTTTACCAGGAGGCCGAGGAACAATGTTTGAAGGTCTCAAAGAGTTCAATAACTTATCATAAAGTGTGCCTGATTGGGTATAAATTAGATACAAACACTGCGCATGAGCAATCACTTGCTCTTCAGTCACAAATCCATATTTAGCCACATCTTTTGTTATAGGTGACAACAGATTCTTAGTAAACCATTCCGATAACAATTTATCAAGAACATATGCTTTAACCAACCGACGATGATGTTGCCACTCATGAATATGATCTAAGATGTGAGTGGAATCAAATAGTTTGAAGTTGGTTAAAAGTTTCACTCCAGTTTCATATTAGATGGGTAACTAGAAATGTGTGAGGAATGTAGTGGCTAAGGAACTGAAATCGTGAAACAAATCTCTAGGTAATTCAATGTACCATTTAGATGCAGTACCTATAAGTGTACATTGGAAAAGACGCAATTGAATGGAATCATCATTAAGGGAGTTTGAAGAACACCGTCGATGATAAGTCATAACATACGTTGAAGGGTCTTCTCCAGGATTCCCATTGAATTTTGGGATATTAGAAGGAAATTTGGTAGGAATTATCAGCCACCAAGGAGAATGATAAGTGTTTTCATTCGTGAGCTGAGTCAAATTTGGCAGCTCAAGAGTGGCCACAAACGACAACTACTTGTTGAAATTTGGAGGAGGATAACTTGGATAAGATGGGATAGCCTGAGCAATAGGTATTTATGTTCCATAATAAAGAGGAGTCTGGTAAAGAGGAACCTAAGTACCAGGGTAGGGAAGATTCTGATAGCCAGTATATGCATATCCTTATTGTCCAGATCCAGGATAACCTTGCAAATTCTGAAATGGCTAAGTTTGGATTTGTTGGCCTAAATAAGGAGCTTGAGGGATACCTTGTAAAGGTCAATATTTTTTTCCTATGGGATTTTGCATCATTCCCACATAAGGTGAAGTTGGTTGAGGTTGTGCCATACCATACGCAATTTTTCCTACCAGAATTTGAGGGATACCCTATCGAAGACATTGAGACTGTAAGTTACCTTGTAAAGGCTGACTAAGTGAGACCTCAGAGGTACCAGATACCAAGGGAATAGATTAAGTCACAATGGAAATCTGTAAAGGTTGGATTACATTTATTTGAGCTTGTTGAGGTATAGGTTGATAGGTAGGAATTTGGAGTGCAGATGGTTGAGAATGTACAGATGTACTCACAACTGAATTAGGTTGAACGAGCAAAGTAGATTTCCAAACGGTAGTAGCCAAAGCAGGATAAGGTGAACTTAATGAAGGTTGAGCACTATCTTTTGGCTGATGACAGGTTGCCCCTTGTCAAAGAGGAGGGGATGATGGAGGAAACTTCCGACCAAATGAAGGGTACCCAACATAAGGAGAATTGGGTTGTTGAAGTTATACACTAATATAAGGACCAACCTACTATTCAACTATGGGTGTAGGTGGAGGAGAAGGGGCAGACTATGTAGTGCTCATTAGAGAAGTGCCAGAGGTAATTCCAGAAATAGATGTTATGGGAGAGGTCCAAGGACTAAATGCCGCACTAGAGAAGGTATCAGAACGTGACTGATAGCTAGGTGGGACAGATGGCCACCATTAAGATGTGTCTATGGTGATGTCGCAAACATGGATGAGGAAGAAAAATTTGTTATCTCAGCCATAGTGGTAGATACATGTTGGGAAACCATAGTGGATTTAGTCATGGCTAATGATCCCAAATATGATTTCCGTGAGAAACTCACGGGTGAAATGAAAGGAAGAGACTGAAATAAAGGAACTTCAGGTGAAGTCTGAAGAGGAGGAAGAGGATGAGCCTAATAAAAATATAACTTTTTAAATGAAGAGGAGAGGAGGGACAAGATACTTCCTGTGGGATCTCTTCAATACTCACAAGGCCAAGCGGAAGAGGTTCACTATCAGGTCCATGATATATAGTTTGTGTGGTGTCTAAGACAAAGGAAGAGAAGATGAAGGTCTTGAAGTAACAGGTGAAGATGACTGAGGTACCTCAGGTTGAATAACCTCAGGTAATAAGGTGTATGATTCAATAATGTCAAGTTCAATAACCTCAAGCAATAAGGGTTCTCCTGTTTTGGTTGTGTCAGATTCACTGACAAGAGAAGATGTAATCTCAGGCTATGTACTCAAAGAGAAGGATGATTCTAATGGATCAATTTCAGGAGGAGGACTAGAAGTAGTTCCCGATTTAGTAGGTTTCATCTTCTTATGCTTCTGACGACAACTAGGAGTTACCTATGGTGGAAGAGGAGGCTTATTTTGCATTCTACGTGAACAAATAAAGGGTGGCTGTTTGTTCTTCCACATTGGATTAATAAATTTTAACAATTAACTTAAAAATAAATAAAAAAGGGGTAAAACTAGACATAAAGGTGTAAAACTACACATAAAGTTCTACCAAGCAACCATGAATTGCAATATACACCTTAGCGAACCAAGGAATTAACGTACGTGCAGGAAATATCTCTGAATGCTATGTTCGGTGTATAAGAGTATAAAAGGCAGCCGACTCGGTTACATATGGGGAGGATAGCAACCTATAGGGGACTTCATAAATATACCCGAAAGTATGTGGAAGTGTAGTCTATGGTAGTGTTGTCTAGTGCTTTGATGGGAGCGTTCCCATATACTTTTCATGCATGGAGGGCCATCCAATATACCCGAAGGTTGTTAGGCCCCTTTAATACTAGTGATTCCCTTATTACTATTGTCATTGTATACCTTATTGTTATTATTGTGCCCCTATTGTCCCCATATTATTATCAATATGCCCAATAGAAATCCACTATTGTTATTTTTCTGCCCTTATGTTATTACTCTTATGTCAGCTTGATTATATTGTGACCCCTTACACTCCTATATATAGAAGGGAGGTTTAGTCATCTATATCATCAAAGAATTGTTCATTTATGTAATTTAAATGAGGTTTCCCCCTCGAAGAGGCTAAATTCTAAGGTGTTGATCTATCTTTTCTATCTTTTTGTGAGCTGGTTTTCTAACATTTTCTATTAGAGCTTTGGATTCTAGGGTTTCGCTGCTCCAAACAGGTCATCATGGAATTTTCACTATAGCTTTTTTTTTTGCGACGTTTCAGAAGCTAAAAAAGAAAGCCATTTGAGCTGAAATTGTTCTGAACGCCGAGTACAAATTTTAGAGCTTGTCTCACTATATTTGCTGAGATATGATCTGAGGAAGTTAGGGTTTTGTAGACTCCCAAATTACATTCCAAATAGGTGACCTGGGGAAAATCGTCATAACTTTTGTTTTGAGTATCAGATTAAAATTTCATAAGAAGTTTCAAAAATATTACAACCTTTAGTTTTCTGTGTATCCATTTCAGGTACTAAGGTCAATAACAGTGACACGAACACGTAGTACAAGTTTGATCTATTGAACTAGTCTATAATCATGTCACCATGGGAGATTTGGCATAAATCTTTGTTGGAGAATCCAATCTTGATCAGACTTGCAGGGCTAGAAAGAGGACTCAAAGGGCTACCATAAGACAAGATTTCAGATATTGGAGAACCGCAGTTACAGAGATAAAATAGATTCAATATCAAGCTCTTACAAAGTGAAAAAAAATGTGTGTAGTTTTTTTTTTTTTTTTTTAATTTTGCATAAGATTGGTTTGAGAAATTAGTTTGAAGGAATTCAAAGGGAATAGTGAAGAATTATTAGTATTAACTATTTCCCCAAAGAAAGAAAATGGAAACACCTAGTAAGCAATCTAAAAGCTCTAGCATGACTCATGAAGAAGAGGAATAAATGCAACATGATATATCAAAATTACAAGACCAAGTACAACAAATTTCACTCTCACTAAAGGTAAATGAAGCCAACATGAATGGCGTCGAAGCTAATATGAATGGAATGCATGTTAATATTGATGGCGTGGAAGCTAAGATGGATGGAATGGAAGCTAAGATGAATGGCATGAATGCTAAGATGGAAGAGTTAAAGATAAATTTGAATAAGTTGCTACAAGAAATGGTCACTAATGGTGAAAGGGTAGTAAAGGAAACTCATGATGAGAACATAAGAAATGGTAATCATGATTTCATAGACTCTAATGTTGGATTGAAGACCCACCATGTTCCAAAAATCAATATGAGGAAGTTTGATGGCAAGGATCCTGGAACATGGATACTACAAATGGAGTAATTTTTCAATCTCCATAATGTGAAAAACACACAAAAGGTATGTATTGCAACTTTATATTTGGAACCAAATCAATTTGTATGGTATCGATGGCTTTGCTCTCTTAAACAAATTGTCACTTGGGCAATTTTTATGGAATAAATGATAGCACATTATGAGGATACAAAAGAAACACCTTTTTTAGCAAATTGATAAATCTCAAACAAAAGGGTTCAATGATGGAGCACATTAAGCACTTCCAAAATTGAACATAAGGGTAAAAAATATTCCAGAGGAGCATATGATTGATGTGTTCATAGGAACTTCAAAAGATAATATGCAACATGAGGTTCACCTTTGGGAACGTGATTCATTCGAGAAGGCATTCAGGTTAGCAAGAAAAATGGAAAGCAAAATTATGGTAACCAGGAAGCCTACCACTCACAACTATAAATATGGAAGTGTTGTTGCCCCTAGCCTTCCACAACCTACAAGGTTGACACCACAACAATTGGAAGAAAAAAGAGCAAAAGGGCTTTGTTACAGTTGTGATAGAAAAATACACTAAAGGTCATAAGTGTGCTGAGAAGAAATTATTCTACATAGATTGTGAAGAGGAAGAAGAAAAGGAGCAAGAAAGGTCAAAGAAGAGGATATACTCCAGGAACAAAGCCTAGATGAAGAACAAATGAATCCGATGATATCTTGTAATGCATTGGCAGGAATTACCACTCCTCAA